>JAMZAV010002280.1:0-119734 GCA_024449915.1 Sweltsa coloradensis | reverse complement strand
GAGGGGACCTTCCCGTACCGCTACCCCAGGCGCAGTGCACGCCCATCGACTAATCCCCGCGGTAGCCAAACCGCTTATCAAGATCCCGATTTTCCCGGAAGCTCGCCTCCGTAAACACATGGACGGAGCGTATCCCCCGTCATGAGGAGTTTTCGAAGCCTCACTGGACGAGAGAAAACTACGTCTTGAGACGACCCCTAAACCCCCTTAGGGGCCGTCTCCTGAACTTAGAAAAGGGGCAAAATGGGTGCACAACTGCGGCACGAATATTTTTTGAAATTTAACTAAAAGTGTGGACGAACACATAAGAAAAGTTTAGACACTTGATTAAAAAATTTTTACTCACCACAGGGTTGTAGATACCCGGGCGTTATAGACACTTCGGCGAAAAAATTTCCCCTACACTACGCACGGGGCCACTTACGCGTGGGGAAAAGGGCTCCAAAATCACCCCAGCTCCCAAAAGTGGCAGATGAGTAGATATCTTTTTCCCAATTTTCTTCAAGTGCGGCGGAAAAGGGTTTGGGTATTTTAAAAACCGACAGAAAAACATGACAACGATAAAATCACAAAAACTGTTTATTACTTTTAGAGTAATGTTTTTGCGTATGATAATACATTTAATAGAGAAAAAAACGTCAAAATAAAGATAATCTTTTTGATAAAAGGTAGTTTTTAATTTCCCAATCTACAAGTTCTGTTTTTTGTTTATGAAATTAAATACTGTTTAAAATGAAATAAAAACCGAAGGACAATAAAAGTTCTTCATGAATAAAACGTTGTGCAAAAACCCCACATTCACTTCACTAAAATACACTAAAAAAAAAGTACCTACCACAGACCACTGATAGGAGTCGGAATTTCCCTGATTTCAAATAAAAGGGGATCAAAACAAGTTGTTTAAGGGTGAATTGTTCATAAAATTAAAACTTTTAAATATACAAAAAAACCCTTATACTCCCTATTTTTTTCAAAATAAAATCATAAACTTTTTTTAAAACAGGTACTGTTTGGGAGCCGGACTTACTGAGTTCAAAAAAGCAGTGTTCAACAAAAGTTGTTAACGGTTATTGTTCATAAAACCCCGCTTCGTTTGAATGTAGTCACAATGTTATACACTCCCTTCATTTTTTCACAATAAAATCATAAACTTATAATTTGAAAACAAGTGTACTGTTTGGGAGCCGGACTTACTGACTTCAAACTAGCAGTTTTTAAAAAAAAAGTTGTTATCACAGTGTTATTGTTCAAAAAACTCCGTTTGGGGGAATGTAGCACTATTTTTTAACACTCCCTATTTTTTTCACAAAAAAATCATAAACTTATAATTGAAAACAAGTGTACTGTTTGGGAGCTGGATTTACGAGTTCAAACAGCAGTTTTCAAAAAAAGTTGTTATCACAGTGTTATGTTCATAAAACCCCCTTCGTTTAAGTAGCACTATGTTAACACTCCTTTTTTTTTCCAAAATAAAATCAAAACTTATAATTTGAAAAAGTGGACTGTTTGTGAGCCGGACTTACTGATTTCAAACCAGCAGTGTTAAAAAAAAGTTTTATCACAGTGTTATTGTTCAAAAACCCCCGCTTCGTTTGAAGTACCCAAAATGTTATCATCACTATTTTTTTTCACAATAAAATCAAAAATTTTAAAAAATTAAAAAACAAGTGTACTTTTGGGAGCCGTTTCACAGTGTTTTGATCTAAACCCCCTTCGTTTGAATGTAGTCACTATGTTATAAACCTCCCACTTTTTCCAATAAAAATCATAAACTTATAATTAAAAAAAAAGTCAATTTTTTGGGACCCGGACGTACTATTCAAACAAGCGTTTAAAAAAAAAGTTGTTATCACAGTGTTATTGTTCATAAAGCCCCGCTTCGTTTGAATGTAGTCACTATGTTATACACTCCCTATTTTTTTTCACAATAAACTAAAGTTATAAATTAAAACAAGTGTACGTTTGGGAGGGGACTTACTGAGTTAAAAACTAGCATGTTAAAAAAAAGTTGTTATTACAGTGTTATTGTTATAAACCCCGCTTCGTTTGAATGTAGTCCTATGTTATACACTCCCTACTTTTTTTCAAAAAAAACATAACTTTAAAATTTTAAAAAACAGTGTACTGTTTGGGAGCCGGACTAACTGAGTTCAAACTAGCAGTGTTCAAAAAAAGTTGTTATCACAGTGATATTGTTCATAAAACCACGCTTCGTTTGAATGTAAACACAATGTTATACACTCCCTACTTTTTTCACAAAAAAATCATAAATTTATAATTTGAAAAAAGGGGGACTGTTTGTGACCCGGATTTACTGGGTTCAAATACATTTCAAAAAAAGTTGTTATAAAAATTTTATTTTTCAAAAAAAACCCCGCTTCTTTTGAATGTGTAAAAATGTTTACACTCCTATTTTTTTTCACAAAAAATCAAAAACTTATAAATTAAAACAAGTTACTTTTTGGGGAGCCGGAATTACTGATTTTAAAAACAAGCGTGTTCAACAAAAGTTGTTATCACAGTGTTATTGATCTAAAACCCCGTTCGTTTGAATGTTAAAGTTAACACTCCTACTTTTTTCAAAAATAAAATCATAAACTTATAATTTAAACAAGTGTACTTTTTTGGGACCGGACTTTACTGATTCAAAAAAAGCATGTTCAAAAAAAGTTGTTATCCAGTGTTATTGTTCAAAAAACCCCCGCTTGGTTTGAAGTATCACTATTTTACACCCCCTACTTTTTTCAAAAATAAAAAACTAAACTTATTATTTAAAACAAGTGTACTTTTTGGGAGCCGGACTTACGATTCCCAAAAACTAGCAGTGTTCAAAAAAGTTGATATCAAAGTTTTTATTGTTCATAAAACCCGCTTCGTTTGAATGTATCCTATTTTATAACTCCCTTTTTTTTCACAATAAAATAAAAAACTTATAATTTAAATCAAAAAAACTTTTTGGGGAGCCGGACTTTGAGTTCAAAAAAGTAGGGTTAAAAAAAAAGATGTTTCACATTTTTTTTCTTATAAAACCCCGCTTCTTTTTAAATGAGCACAAATTATACACTCCCTACTTTTTTCACAATAAAATTATAAAGTTTTTTTAAAACAAGGTACTGTTTGGGAGCCGGACTTACTGAGTTCAAACTAGCAGTGTTCAAAAAAAGTTGTTATCACAGTGATATTGTTCATAAAACCACGCTTCGTTTGAATGTAGTCACAATGTTATACACTCCCTACTTTTTTCACAAAAAAATCATAAACTTGTAATTTAAAACAAGTGTACTGTTTGGGAGCCGGACTTACTGAGTTCAAACTAGCAGTGTTCAAAAAAAGGTTTTAACACAGTGTTATGTTCATAAAACCCCGCTTCGTTTAATGTGGGTCACAATGTTATACATCTTACTTTTTTCAAAATAAAATCATAAAATTTATAATTTAAAACAAGTGTACTGTTTGGGAGCCGGATTATGAGTTCAAACTAGCAGTGTTCAAAAAAAGTTTTTAAAACACAGTGTTTTTTTGTTCATAAAACCCCGCTTCGTTTGAATGTGTCACAATGTTTACACTACTTCTTTTTCACAATAAAATCATAAACTTAAAAATTTAAAAAAAATGTACGTTTGGGGCCGGGGGACTTATTGGTTTCAAATACAGGTTCAAAAAAATTGTTAACACAGTGTTTATTGTTCATAAAACCCCCGCTTTTGTTTAAAAAAAATTAAAAAAAGCGAATGTTAACACTACTTACTTTTTTCACAAAAAAATCAAAATTTTAAAATTTAAACAAGTGTCTGTTTGGGACCCGGGACTTACTGAGTTCATCTACAGTGTTCAAAAAATTGTTATCACTGTTATTGTTCATAAAACCTGCTTTTGTTGTGAAAAGTCACATTTTTTAACACTACCTACTTTTTCAAAACAAAAAACCCAAAACTTTAAATTAAAACAATGACTTTGGGGGGAAGCCGGACTTACTGAGTTCAAAAACTAGCATTTGAAAAAAAAAAAGTTGTTATCACAGTGTTATTTTCCAAAAACCCCGCTTCGTTTGAATGTAGTCACCATGTTATACACTCCCTTTTTTTTTTTTTTTTTTTTTCCCCAAAAAAATCAAAAATTTATAAAAAAAAACAAGTTACTGTTTGGGAGCCGTTATCACAGTTTTTTTGATCAAAAAAAACCCCGCTTCGTTTAATGTACACTTGTTTAAAACCTCCCTATTTTTCAAAATAAAATCATAACTTATAATTAAAAAAAAGTGCATGTTTGGGACGGATTTACTAGTTCAAAAAAGCAGTGTTAAAAAAAAAAGTTGTTATCACAGTGTTATTGTTTATAAAACCCCGCTTCTTTGAAGCAGTCACTATGTTATCACTCCCTACTTTTTTCAAAATAAAATCATAAAGTTTTAAATTAAAAACAAGGTACGTTTGGGAGCCGGACTTACTGATTCAAACTAGCGTTTTTCAAAAAAAGTTGTTTTACAGTGTTATTGTTCATAAAAACCCCGCTTCTTTTGAATGTAGCACTATGTTATACCTCCCTATTTTTTCCCCAAATAAAATCTAAACTTAAATTTAAAACAAGTGTACTTTTTTGGGAGCCACTAACGAGTTAAAACAAGATGTTCAACAAAAGTTGTTTTTCACAGTGTTATTGGTCATAAAACCCCGCTTCTTTTAAAATTAGTCACAATGTTTACACCCCCTACTTTTTTCACAATAAAAACATAAAACTTATAATTTAAACAAGGGGCTGTTTGTGAGCCGGGACTTACGGTTCAAACTACAGTGTTCAAAAAATTTTTTTATCACAGTTTTTTATTGTTCAAAAAACCCCCGCTTCTTTGAATGTATCCAAGTTTACACTCCCACTTTTTTCACTAAAATCTAAACTTAAAAATTAAAACAAGGTACTGTTTGGGAGCCGGAATTACGGGTTTCAAACAAGCAGTGTTAAAACAAAAGTTGTTATCACAATTTTATTGATCAAAAAAACCCGTTTCGTTTGAATGTAGTACAATTTTATACACTCCTACTTTTTTCACAGTTAAATCATAAACTTATAATTTAAAACAAGTATCTTTTTTGGGACCCGGACTTCTGATTCAACAAGCAGTTTTCAAAAAAGTTGTTATCACAGTGTTTTTGTTCATAACCCCCGTTTGGTTTGAATGTGTCACTATTTTATACACCCCCCATTTTTTTTTCACAAAAAAAAAAATTTATTATTTAAAAAAAGTGTACTTTTGGGAGCCGGGACTTACTGAGTTTAAAACTAGCAGTGTTAAAAAAAAATTGATATCAAAGTTTATTGTTCATAAACCCCGCTTCGTTTGAATGTGTCACATTTTTATACACTCCTATTTTTTTTCACAATAAAATCATAAACTTAAAATTTTTAAATAAAGAAACTTTTTGGGAGCCGGATTTACTGGTTAAAAAATAGGGGGTTTCAAAAAAGATGTTACACAGTTTTATGCTTATAAACCCGTTTTCGTTAAAGTAGTCACAAAATGATACACTCCCTACTTTTTTAAAATAAAATCATAAAGTTATTATTTAAAAAAAGTGAACTTTTTGGGACCGGACTTACGATTCAAACTAGCAGTTTTCAAAAAAAGTTGTTATCACAGTGATTTTGGTCATAAACCCCCGCTTCTTTTGAATGTAGTCACAATGTTATACCCCCCTACTTTTTTACAATAAAATCATAAACTTATTATTTAAAAAAGTGAACTTTTTGGGACCCGGCTTACTGAGTTCAAACTAGCGTGTTAAAAAAAGGGTTGTTAAACATGTTTTGTTCATAAAACCCCGCTTCGTTTAAATGTAGTCACAATGTTTACACTCCTTACTTTTTTCACAATAAAATCAAAAATTTAAAATTTTAAAAACAATGTATGTTTGGAGCCGGACTTACTAGTTCAAACTAGCATTTTAAAAAAAAATTTTTTTAAACGTGTTATTTTTTCATAAAACACCGCTTCGTTTGAATGTAGTCAAAAGTTATCCCCTACTACCTTTTTCACAAAAAAATCATAAACTTAAAATTTTAAAAAAAGTGTACGTTTGGGAGCCGGACTTACTGAGTTCAAACTAGCGGGTTTTTCAAAAAAATTTTTTAAACACAGTGTTATTTTTATAAAACCCCCGCTTCGTTTGAATTAGTCGCAATGTTAAACACTTACTTTTTACAATAAAATCATAAACTTAAAAATTTAAAAACAAGTGTACTGTTTGGGACCCCGGACTTACTGAGTTCATACTAGCGTTTTCAAAAAAAGTTGTTATCACAGTGTTATTTTCAAAAACCTGTTCTTTTGAATGTAACTTGTTATAACTACCTACTTTTTTCACAATAAAACATAAACTTAAAAATTTAAAAAACAAGTGTACTGTTTGGAACCCGGACTTACGGTTCAAACAGCAGTGTTAAAAAAAGTTTTTCACAGTGTTTTTTGTTCCTAAAACCCCGCTTCGTTTGAATGTAGCCCCACTATGTTATCACTCCCTTCTTTTTCAAAATAAAATCAAAAACTTATAAAATTTAAAACAAGTTACTGTTTGGGGCCGGACTTACTGAGTTCAAACTAGCAGTTTTCAAAAAAGTTTTATCCCCGTGTTATTGTTCCAAAACCCCCGCTTCGTTTAAATGTAGTCACTATGTTATACACTCCCTACTTTTTCACAATAAAATCATAAATTTATAATTTAAAACAAGTGTACTGTTTGGGAGCCGGGACTCACTGATTTAAAACTACAGTGTTCAAAAAAAGTTATTAACACAGTGATTTTGGTCAAAAACCCGCTTCGTTTGAATGTAGTCACTATGTTATACACTCCCTATTTTTTTCACAAAAAAATCATAAACTTAAAATTTTAAATAAGTAAACTTTTTGGGAGCCCCCTTACTGAGTTAAAACTATATTTTAAAAAAAGTTGTTATCACGGTTATTGTTCATAAAACCCCGCTTCGTTTGAATGTAGTCACAATGTTATACACTCCCTACTTTTTCACAAAAATCATAAAATTTAAATTAAAACAAGTGTACGTTTGGGAGCCGGACTTACTGTTTTCAAACTCAGGTTAAAAAAAAAGTTTTTTATCAAGTGTTTTTGTTCATAAAACCCCCTTCGTTTGAATTATCACTATGTTATCCACTCCCTACTTTTTTTCACTAAATCATAAACTTAAATTTAAAAAAATTTTACGTTTGGGACCGGATCACTGATTCAAACTAGCAGTTTTCCAAAAAAAAGTTGTTATCACAGTGTTATAGGTCAAAAAACTTCGCTTCGTTTAAAATGTGTCACAATGTTATCCCTCCTATTTTTTTTTTTCACAATAAAACATAAAACTTTTTTTTTAAAAAATGAACTTTTTTGGGACCCGGACTTACGGGTTCAAAAAAGCGTGTTAAAAAAAAGTTGTTATCACGTGTTAAAGATTTAAAGGGTCTAAAACTCCGCTTCTTTTTAAATGTAAGCACAATGTTATAACCCCCTACTTTTTTCAAAATAAAATCAAAAATTTAATTAAATAAAGTGTCTTTTTGGGACCCGGACCGGATTTCAACTAGCAGTGTTAAAAAAAAAGTTTTAACACTGAATTGGTCAAAAAACCCGCTTCGTTTAAATGTAGTCACTATGTTTACCTACTATTTTTTTTCACAATTAAATCAAAAATTTAAATTTAAATCAAGAAAACTTTTTGGGGGCCCGGACTTACTGAGTTAAACTAGCAGTGTTAAAAAAAATGGTTTTAATAGTGATATTGTTTATAAAACCCCGCTTATCGTTTGCAAGTTACTGTGCTAGACATCGCCTACTTTTCTCACAGAAATTTCATGTGTAGGCATATGGCCGTGTGCTTTCCGAAATAAATGATTATCCTATTCCTAGCGTACGAAACGCCTGTGAGATATGTATGCAACTTGTTTTACTCTTGTACATGGAGGTCTGCTTACTAACAGGGGTTGTTTGATGACTGCCCACAGGCGGTGGGGGTGATTTTATTACCTTGCAGGCACTTCGGCAGGGTTGAAGAAACCTTTCAAGGCCAGATGCGTTGACTGGTCTCATTCATGGGCGGAGGGTAGTAATAAAATTAATAGCATTGTTACTCTGATACCATTGTACATTGTGTGTAAATACACCAAGCCGATATGGTGTAGCATCTCATGACAGTATTATAATGTTTGGTAGGGTCGTGTGCTAGCCTTTTACTGATCTTGGGTTGTTTGTATGCCTTCATTCTACCAACTTTCCCTGACATATTAGCACAGATAATAGTAATAATCTATTAAATAATTTCGATTACATATTTAATTGGTAAGCCTTTATCGAAATCTTAATCGTTTGATCACATTATTTGTAATAAATATTACATACCATGGCTTGGCCATTGAATTTGGTTCATGGGCAAGATTTTTTTTTATGATTTCGAGTTTAAAATTTTACTTTTTTACCACAAAAATCTTGGCTTGGCGCTCGTCAACAGGCGAAATGATCTTACTTATTTTCAAAGCGAAACTAGGGAGAAAGAATAAAAAGCTTGGCTCAACTTCTATATCTCATAGCATTCACAGCCGAAGACTTTTGAAGGAGAGCTTGGCTGCCGTTTTTTTTTTTTTTTTTTTACAAATTTTTGTATTTGTTTGGATATGCGACTACAGATGCACAACTAAATTATCTCTTACAAATCACACATTTGTTTAGCCAAGATATTCAAATGGAATCTGGATTAGAAAAGTGTGAACTATTACGTGTCAATAAGGGCAAAGTTCAAACTTCACATGGTGTTCCAACTATCTGGTGAAATTGTAACTGAAGGGATGGAAGAAAGTGAGGTGTAAATACCTTGGGTTCATTCAAGCTGTACAGATTCATTAGGCGGAAGCGAAGAACAAGCTTAAATATACTTTTGTGAAGAGATTGAGAGAAATACTGTCACGCGGAAAAATAAAGTCGGTACAAGTTTTAATGTATTCTTTCGATATTTTGACCTGGCCACTGGACACATTGTTACAGTGAAGCGACAAGTATGTAGTCATTTATCTGACTTTTCGGTACTTATTTTAACATCTTTATGCCATTATTGTCTTATTATGGCTTATAAACTTTGATATATTTAATTACTATTCATACTAACGAGAGAAAATTAAACATTATTCTACCAATAGAAATAAGACTCCGAATTATTTTGCCAAAAAAATAATTGACTTTCACTGACCGATACTGAGCATTAAACTATTTGCTATCAATTGAAACATTTTTTTATTAAAAAGTACATTAAGTATGCTTTCATTACATACCATGGTTGTTAGGTTTTAAATTATAAACGATATTTCGAAATTTAATTATTAACATTTTCATTTAGGGGATAATTAAAAACACCCACCCGATGGGGTTTTAAGGGATTTTTAATGGGTGATAGCATTTTTTGTGCCCAAAACGAAGAGACCATTGAAAATGAACTGTCTAGTCTTCATTCCTTTTTAGTATAGTAGTTTTTAGTACAGTAGTTGTGGCACATACAGGATGGGTAGTAAGACCGAATGACATCATCGAATATCCACTGCACATAACCCACATCGAAAAAATAAATCTACCTTCAAGACCAAATTTGTCTGACACGGGTACCCCTTCACTTCATACTTTCATTTTTTTCATTCAATATTTTTCAAGTGTGAATTCGGTCTAGTGGGTATTGTGTGCAGTGGATATTCGGTGATGTGGCTCCGATCCTAAATTTCATCAATATTAAATTTATTTATTATAATGCATCAATAATAATTTTATAAACTGTTCTTGGATGGCAAACATAGGCCAGCCTGTAGTTTCAGCTAACACATTTTCTGCTGGATTCTGTATCTATACCATGAAGAGATTTAAAAGTACACAAATTCATCTTCATCTGCATTAATTACAAATTTAAATAGTAAAAACAATAATTTGCATTTGCAATTTCATACGGGCATTTTATACAGTATAAAGAACAATATTATACTTGACTTTTTTAACATGATTTTTTTTAATAATCAATCACTTTCTGTGTAAATAAGTTTTTCTTACATTACAGAATACAGATACACATATAGAACAGTTAACATAAAGCAATATTTAATCAATAATGTACTTCAATACAAAATTTTAAATTACTCATTTCTAGTTTCAATGGGTATACAAAAAATCATCGTTTTGCATTGCATTAGGATTGGTTTATACATTAAAATTACTTCTTATTTCTTAGAAACATGCGTTAGAACATCTTGACGGATATTTAGAAAAAAATATTGGCTTACACTGAATCGTGATTTAGTTTGAGAGAAGTAATGTTTTCCTCCAGTGCATAAAGTGACAGAGGGCAGAACAAAGAAAAGATAACCCCAGAAGATAATTATATGCTATTATTATCATTATTATGCTTTAACAATATTGGCTGCTAACGGTAATTCATGAAAGCTTTGAAAGAATTATTACTTCACAACTAAAATCAATGCAATTGTTGCAGGACCCTAAACATTGGTTAAAGCAGTGTGCAGATTGTACAGTTTCCAATTTCTACTGTTGCACAGAGATCTTTAATAACAATCAGTGGTGTGCGGGTACCTAAACTTCGGGCCGGACCGGAATTTGGGGGCGCAACCGATAGTCAAAAAACGGTACGAATTTTCAGGGGCAAAAATGGTTGATCGATAGGTCGGTTCAGATTTAACAATTTGATTTTATATTTGGCATAATATGAGTCCTATATATATTACATTATAAATATATGGTTGAGGAGGGGTAGGTGTGAGCCACCTACTCATTTTACTACCGTGTTACACAACCCAGAAAAAGTGCGAATTATAACATAATATATATTATATTCTATATATTAAATCAATGATTTGGAGTATGCAATGAAAAAGCTGAATAGCAAGAAATCACCAGGAGTGGATAAGATATATAAATAAAAGAAAAAAAATGTGGCAAAAGGACAATTTAGAACTTGTGCAATTTAACATGACGGGGTTATATACCAACCCGAAGCACTTTACTACTTAAACTTGAACCCGCCCCGAATGTATTTACCTCTACCCACATATCACTAATAACAACCAGATTTTGTTTACAATTTTTCATTGGAAGTTAGCATACGTTTCAAACAGTTCCAGATATGTGTTTGCTGCATGGTACAGCCACTCGAACTGCATCTGCAACAGAAATGAGAAAAGCTAAACCTGAAAACAAGTTAAGAGTACCCACAAATACGAAATAAATTCCAAATATTTGTCACTAATACAATAAATAAACATTTACAAAACATTAATGATAAATAAGTAAATGAGTAGAAGATAGCCTTTTTATAGTATTGAAAAACACCGACAGACGAGGCTTAAGCATGAAGCGCAAGAATGTGATTCGGGACGGCAGGATTCGAATCCTGACTGAAAGTTTTTCGAGTTTTTCAGTAGTTAATGCAAATGCAAGGGATTGAGTGGTTTTTAAAGCTATTCCAGAGCACTTTTACTGATATTTTGAAAGTCAAAGGAAAATGGCTTAAAGTTGGTTTGATGAAAGATGAACTTTAATAAAAAGAAGAAAAAATAACTTTTTGGGGGCGAAACAAAAGCTCCATTTTGGCCATTATATGCAAATTTGGGTCAATAAGAAAACAACAGTTCTAGGTGCATACTTAATTTCAAGCTTTGATATTTTCGTTTTTTTCAACACACCTTTGTCTCTGCTATGAGTATAAGGGAAAATAATTTTCTGAAATAACGTTTGATGTACGATTTTTTTGTGACATGACACAAATAAGAGTTTTTTTTATAAGATATTCACTTACTAATAGTAATATCCCATACAGCGGTTTAGCCGAGGTAGTTTAACCGGTTCCCACTAGAACACCGAAGTTAAGCAAACTCGGGCGTGGTCAGGGGTAGAGTGGGTGACCGCTCTGCCCTGAAACTCACGTATATCGCTGGTTAGAGCAGATGGAGGGTTCGAGAGCTAGTGTAACGGCTTCGTTTTCCTCGACGTCTGCTCGGCAGTCCGGGTTAGTGGAGGAACCTATGACTGTCAAGGTTACACCGTCCTTTCGGATGGGACGTAAAACCGTTGGTCCCCTTGGTACTTTCGAAAGAAGTAGGCTACGTGCCGGTTCCGGGTTTTACCTCCTCCCTTCTGTTCATACTTCATCCCCATCTACCACCACTCATCGTCTCGAATAGCCAAAGTTCCAATCATCAACACTAATATCCAACTCTAAAAACATGTACAGTAGTACAACAGTAGAGTGGTACGCCACTGGGGAGTCCAAAGGGATGCGCTAATTACTTATGCAAATTTTTAATTACCCCTTATTAATTAATCACGGGCAAATTTTTTGATTATGCGAAATTTTAATTATGCAAATTTTTAATTAATCTATTTTTATTACTCAATTAAATTATTCATTTTTAATTAATGTTAATTTTTAATTAATCATATTTTTAATTTTCAAGATGGGCGGATGCTACACTAGAGTGGTGACACTTTACCTAACTTTTTTCAATATGGCGGCGCTACAAGAGGGTGACACTTTAACCTTACTTAACTAACATGTAGACGTCATGCAAACCTGTCAAGACTTTTCAGTTTTGGTTGCAACCTGACAAGACTTGTCAAGACAGGCATTGAGTGACGCCACCATACACAGACTATCAGGACATGCATCGAGTGTTGAATATGGAGGACGGGGAATCATGGTAATACCTAGGGTGAATAATTTAAAAGTCAAGACTATATTCATGTGTATAACAATCTTATTTATTTAACAAACCATTGAGTACATGAACCACAGATTTTTACATTACATATCATGCAGTCGCATTAATCCAACTCCACTTCACTGTAGATAAATTTAGCACCACGTTCGTACACCATTCCTTTCATATCACATTATGTACTTCTCCTCATGACCTAAACGTTCAGTTAGGTCTTCACAAAGTTCATGTTTGCTAACACGAGTAAACCTGACAATTTTTTTTTTTTGCTAACTATGCCATTTCATCATATTTGTTTTTAATTCTCATAAGAAAATTAAGTAGCCGACTTGTTTTATATGCGGCGATGCTCGTCAAGATCACTTACATATGCGAAAACACTTTTAGAATATTTTACTAGATTACGGCACGACACTTCGCAAGGTCTACACGCCATTTGTGGATTTAGGAAGATCCCAAACCCCAAATAGTACCGGATGATTATACACAAACAAGGTAATAAGAACGACCTCCGTTTCTGGTACACTGGCTGCATCTTCACCATGTTGAAACGTATCATTGAGTAGTTCCATTTCACGAACAAGTTGACTGAAATTTCGTGAGTTGAGCCTGATCCCTCTTCCTTTGCACATTGGGTTTGTACCTATTGTTTGAAGCAGTCCTTGCATATGAAACCCGACCACGAGCATTTTCGTACGACTTCCATTTAAAAAGAAACACTTTTAGCAAGACTAAGTTCGTACTTTTTTTGAGATGGTCCACATTACAGGCGTAGGCTCAGCAACAGTGGTAGTGAAGTCTGCTTGAAATTCATGGTGATGCAGTTTGAAGACACGGACCCGTATGCCGACTGTCCTCGACAATCTCAGACGCTGATCTGACTGAAGCTCTAGAACTCCTCGCGCTCTTGAAGGAGCCCATCGGCAAGCTTCGTGAAGCTCCGCCCCTTTCTCTTCCATCTTTTGAAACTGCAAGTCATGACTTCATACAGACATTTCAGGACTTGCACCCATAGCAGACCTGACCAAACATGATGCTTACATATAATGAAGGATATAAGAATGTACAATAAATAAATAAAAAAATCAAGACAATTTTTAAATACACGTCCTTCCTCGACGAAGACTGCTGAGACTGAAGATTTTGAGCTGTCTTGTCTAGAGGAAGTACCTACCCCCACCATGACGTGTCGTGCGCAGAGATGGATGTCGCTTGGTTTTTTTTTTATTTTTATTTTTTGCAGAGTTAGCTGCGTCAGTGGGTTTAATTTTTGCGATTCGTGTATCTTCGTGAATCTTCGGAATCTTCGTGAAGCTTTCCGCCCTTTATCTTCCCTATCACCACTTTGTGAACTGTCTGGAGTTGCATCTAAGATTACATGATTTTCAATTTACTTTTTAAAAATTTACTTCTTCAGTCCTATGATTTCCGACTGCAGACAGACGTCTAGACATCCCAATTGTTTTTTTAAACTTGATGAGTAGTCTATTCATGAAGAAGTGAATGACTCCACTACAGGAATTCAAGAAGCCTATTCACAGGAGTGCATTGTATTTCAAAACGAATGGCTTTACACAATTTGTCATGTCAGATTTGTTGTTCCCAAGACTTACACCTATTATTAAACTTTTAGATTTTAGAAAAATGGAGCGCGTCCTTCATGTTGGTAGCAGTATAATTATTGTATAGAAGCTTTGTTCCAATGACCCTGACCTCTGATTTTTCGTCCAACCCTGTTGGTTTTGGCGGAAAGTGCCCTTGGGCACAGTAAAGCACATTGTTCAAAATCTTGGCGGTTTTACGACCCCCAGGCATAGCCTCATATTTCAATAAGCTTGGCGGTTGATCCCTGAGGGACAAATTCTCAGAGGTAGGGGAGGGCATTTTGACCCTAAAGCCAAAAGTTTTATCAAGTTATTAACTCTAGAAGAAAAAGGTGTAACTTTTCCTTGCAAAGTTTCATTTCAAGTTCTACTAGCTTGTTCTGAAAATGTTGAAAATAGTTTTCACATTACAAATATGACCCTAAAACCAAAAGTTTTGATCAAGTTATTATACTATAGAAGAAAAGGTGTGAATTTTCCTTGCAAAGTTTCAAGTTCTTACTATTGGCTGTATGATAATGTGTGAAAATAAGTTTTCACATTACAAACTTTAAAGTTGTTTATACCATGTTAGAAAATGTGTGCAAAAAAGATAGTTTTTCTGCATGTGTAACGTATTTCATTATATTATTGTTGGGCAATTAAGGAAAATGTTTGAAGGTATTTTACAAATTCTTATACGCTGTAAAGAAAAATGTGAAAAACTGAACACAGCACTAACATACATACGATAACACAGCTTTCTCACACAACAATTCCACCACATCACACATAGTACACACTGTAAACTACTTTCCCACACTACACCATAAGTGTACGCAACGTACGCTAACTTCTCCTCAACACTACACAGCCTATACAGACTTACAACTACTTTTTTCACACTACACCATACAAGTACACACTGACACAGCACTACACACATAACTTTCAGCAAAGTAAACAATTCTTACTAGTTTGTAATAAACATGAATTCAAATAACTTGTGTTTTACATGTATACATATTTCCTTTGTTGCAATAAATTAAAGTGTTAAAAGTTTTAACACACTCATTAAGAAAATGCATGAAATAATATCTTTTAACTTGCAAAGTTTCAAGTTCTTACTTCTTTGGACGTATTTCATTATATTATTGTTTCATTAAGGAAATGTTAAAGTCTTTTACAAAAGTTCTATATACTCGGTAAAGAAAAGGTGACAAACTGACACAGCACTATAAATCATACATACACAACACCAGCCTTCTCACACGAACAATTCACCACGGATCACACACTAGTACACACTGTAACTTACTTCCCACAATACACCGAGAAAGTACTCACCGTACACTTACGTCTCCTCACACTTACTACACTGCACTATACATACTTACCCTATCTTCTCCTCACACTACACCATACAACAGTACACACTGTACACAACACTTCACACATACCTTTCCTGCAAAGAAAAAAATTCTTACTACTCTGTTAATAAATGTTGCAATAACTTGTGTTTTAACATGTATACATATGTCTTTGTTGCAATAAATTAGTGTTTAAAAGTTTTACACACTCATTGAGAAAATTGCTGAAAATAATATCTTTTACTTGCAAAGTTTTCAAAGTTCTTACTTCTTTTTGAAAGAAAATGGTGTGCAATAAGATAGAAACTTACAAACTTTTAGTTCTACTAGTTTTCGTCACTATTCAGTAAGAAAATGTGCGAGTGTGCAAGAAAGTTAAGTTTTTCCTTTAAATACTAACCAATTTTCTAGTTTACTAAACTTACAAATTCAGATTTCGTGGGAAAGAATTGCGTGTACATAAAATTTACTTTTTGCCTTAACAACCATACAAGTTCTTATACTCTGTTAAAACAAAATGTGTGAAAATAAGTTAACACTCTCACAAGATCTTTACTCTGTAGTAAAAAATGCGTGACAATAAGTTTTCCAAACTTGCAGTTATTTACAAGTATCGAACATGTAGGTTTGTTAGGACAAGTTTATCTGATGTGTAGGTACATTTATTCTTCAACAAAGTATAAGAACTTCTAGGTTGGTAAGTTAAGGTTTTCTGATGTGTACATTTATTCTTTAACAAAGTATTAGAAACTTGTAGTTTGTAGTGTTGTAACTAATTTTTTCACACAATTCATATTACAAAGTATTTTAAGGAACCTGAAGTTTTGTTATAGTCCAGTTGTTAGTTTGTAACTTATTTACTCATTTCTTCACAGGAGTATATGACTGTAGGTTTGTTAAATTAAGCTATATTATGTGCAACACAGTATCTTTACAGAGTAAGATGAACTGTAGGTTTTTGTTAGATAAGTTATCTAATGTATACATTTAGTCTTTACAAAGTATTAGAACTTGTAGTTTTTAGGTAAAAAGTTATCCTATGTGTACATTTATTCTTACAGATATAAGAACTTGTAGGTTTGTTACGTAAAAGTTATATTATTTTGCACACAGTATCTTTACAGAGAAGAGAACTGGTAGGTTTGTGAGGTAAAAAAGTATATCTGATGTGTACATTTATTCTCACAAATTATAATAATTGTAGTGCGTTAGGTAAAAGTTACTAATGTTTACATTTATTCCTTTACAAGTATAAGAACTTGTTAGTTGTAATTGTAAACGTATTTTCACACATTTATTTACGAGTATTAAGAACCTAAAGTTTGATTGAAAAAAGTTGTCTTAATGTACACGAAACAATTTCTTTTCCAGGAACTCTCTGAACTTGTAAGTTTGTAAACTTAGAACTGGTTAGTTTCAAAGGAAAACTTAACTTTCTTGCACGCATTTTTTCTTACTAAATAGTGAAAAACTAGTGAGAACTAAAAAGTTTGTAAGTTTCTTATCTTATTTGCACACATTTTCTTCCAAAGAAGTAAGAACTTTGAAAACTTTGCCAAGTAAAAGATATTATTTTCATGCATTTTCTAAATGAGTGTGTAAAACTTTTAACACTTTAATTTATTCAACAAAGAATATGTATACATGTAAAACACAGTTTTTGCACTCATTTTACTTAACAGAGTAGTTAGAATTTTTTCTTTTGCATGGCAAGGTTATGGGTGAAGTGTTTGTGTACAGTGTGTACTTTGTATGGTGTAGTGTGAGGAGAAGTATAGTGTAAGTACGTATAAGTGCAGTGTAGTGTGAGGAGAAGTAGTGTAACGGTGCGTACTTTATGGTGTAGTGTGGGGAAGTAGTTTACAGTGTGTAACTATGTGTGATGTGGTGAATTGTTGTGTGAGAAGCTGTTTTTGTATGATGTATGGTGCTGTGTCAGTTTTTTCACATTTTCTTTACAGAGTTAAGAACTTTGTAAAATACTTCAACATTTTCCTTAATTGAAACATTAATATAATGATAATACGTCCAAAGAAGTATAACTTTTGAAAACTTTGGCAAGTAAAAGAATATTATTTTCATGCATTTTTCTTAATGAGTGTGTAAAACTTTTAACACTTTAATTTATGTGCAACAAAGAATTGTATACATGTAAAACACAAGTTATTTGGCACTCATTTCATTTACAAAGTATAAGATTTTTCTTTGCTGGAAAGGTTATGTGTGGTAGTGTTGTGTACAGTGTGTAACTTTGTATGGTGTAGTGTGAGAAGAAGTATAGTAGTAAGTATGTATAGTGCTGTGTGTGTGAGGATAAGTAGCGTACGTTGCGTACTCGAGGAAATCAAGTGAACAACATGATCATGTTTAAAAGTAAAACTGAGTAAGCTACCTCAAAAAATGGCTGGTATAATATAAGTGACTTCAAGGACGCAATGCCACAGTTGCATAAGTGTATATAGATTTTTGCTCACTCGACAAGTGATGTATAATATGATGTATATATTAAATGTATAATGATTTAAATTATTAGTATATATCAATCTGTATATATAAGTAGTTTGTAGTTGTTTAATTAGCATCTATATACCAACAATTCTGACAATGCTTATGTTACGATACACATACTAGTTACGGCTCACATGTAATCCGCAGCTGCTAATAAAATACAAATACAAATACAAATACTTTATGTGTAGTGTGGGAAGTAGTTTAACAGTGTGTACTAATGTGTTATGTGGGTGATTGTTGTGTAGAGAAGCTGTGTTTATGTATGTATGTATATGCTGGTGTCAGTTTTTCACATTTTCTTTACAGAGTATAAGAACTTTGTACATACTTCTAACATTTTTTTCCTTAATTGCCAACAATTATAATGAAATACTACACATGGCGAAAACTATCTTTTTTGCACACATTTTCTTTACGATTGTATTATAACAACTTTAAAGTTTGTAATGTGAAAACTTATTTTCACACATTATCACTACAGCATAGTAAGAACTTGAAACTTTGCAAGGAAAAGTTTACACCTTTTCTTCTAAGGAAGGGTGGTTTTTAAAAAAAAAATTAAACTTGATCAAACTTTTGGCTTTTTAGGGTCACAATGCCCTCCCTTCCTCTGAGATTTTCCTCAGCGCGCACTTTCAACCGCCACGCTATTGAAATATGTGCTATGCCTGGGGTCGTAAACCTCCAATTTTTTGACACTGTGCTTTACCTTTGCCCAAGGGCACTTGTCGACACCAACAAACAGGTTTGGACGAAAAATCAGTTCAGGTCATGTGAACAAAGCTTCTATACAATACTTATACTGTACCCACATTGAATGACGGCGCTCCATTTTTTTAAATCTACTAAAAAAAGTTTTTTAACATAGGTGTAAGTCTAACAACAAATCTGAACATGAACATTTGTTGTAACCATTCGTTTTGCCACATACATGCACTCCTTGTGAATGGCTTTTGATTCCTATATTGGATGTCATTCACTTCTTCCTGAATAGACTATTCAAGTTTAAAAAATAATTGGGATGTCTAGACGTCTGTCTGCATTGGAAATAATAGGACTGACAGAAGTAATTTTTAAAAGTAATTGAAATCATGTAATCTTAGATTGCAACTCCAGACAGTTTTCAACAAGTTGGTGATGGAAGATAAAGGGTGCGGGCTTCCACGAAGATTTTTTCCGAAATATTCCCGAAGAATACACGAATCGCAAAAATTAAACCAATGACGCAGCTAACTCTGCAAAAAAATAATAAAAATAAACCACTTGAACCACTGCGCATCCATCTCTGCGCACCGACAACGTCATGGTGGGGGTAGGTCTTAGACAAACGACTCAAATCTTCAGCGTCGTAGTCCTGTCTTCGCGAGGAAGGACGTGTATTTAAAATTTTACTTGATTTTTTTTATTTTATTTATTGACATTACTTATATCCTTCATTATATTGTAAGCATCATGTTTGGTCAGGTATGTATGTGTGCAAGTCTGGACATGGTCTGTATGACGTCATGACTTGCAAGTTTCAACACGAATGGAAGAGAAAGGGCGGAGCTTCACGAGCTGCCGCTTGGGCCTCCTTCAAGAGCGCGAGAGTCTAGAGCTTCAGTCGGGAGTCAAGCGGCTGAGATTTGTCGAGGACAGTCGCATACTGTCCGTGTCTTCAACTGCATCACCAGGGAATTTCAAGCAACTTCACTACCACTGTTTGCTGAGCCTACCCTGCTAATGTGCCATCTCAAAAAGTACGACTTGTTCTTTTGTAAAAGTGTTTTCTTTTTAAATGGAATTCGTACGAAAATGCTGGTGGTCGGGTGTCATATGCCAAGCTGCTGCTTCTGCGTCAAACACCATATGTACAATCCCATGTGCAAAAGGAGAGAGGACTCAGCTCAATCTTCTACGAATGGAGTAACTGGTTCGTAATGGAACTACTCAATGATTACTCTCAACATGGGTGAAGATGCAGCAGTGTACCAGAAACGGAGGTTGGTCTTTTACTTGTTTTGTGTATAATCATCACGGTAACTATTGTGTTGGTACTTAAATCCACAAATGGTCGTGTATCCTTTGGCGAAGTGTCGTGCCGTAATCTAGTAAAATATTCATCCAAGTGTTTCCGCAATTGTAAGTGATCTTGACTGAGCGATCGCGATATAACAAGTGTTGACTTAAT
The DNA here is from genome assembly GCA_024449915.1 of Sweltsa coloradensis. NCBI lineage: Eukaryota > Metazoa > Arthropoda > Insecta > Plecoptera > Chloroperlidae > Sweltsa > Sweltsa coloradensis. Next base: position 99,346 of record JAMZAV010002280.1, on the reverse strand, counting down.
TGTCTTATGAAATTAAAAACAAATATGATGAACTGCATTAGTAGCAAAATGTCAGGTTCTACGTGTGTTTAGCCTACATGACTTTGTGAAGACCTATACTGAAGCGTTTATCATGAGGAGAAGTACATTACGGTGAATATGGAAGAATTGTGTACTAACTTGTGCTAAATTTATCTACAGTGAAGTGAGTTGATTAAATGCGACTGCATGATTTAACTGTAAAAATTGTGGTTTCATGTAGCTAATGTGTTTGTTAATAAATAAGATTTGAAAAACACATGAATAAGTCTTGACTTTTTAAATTTAGTCACCCTAGGTATACCATGATTCCCAGTCCTGCATCTTCACACACTCGATGCATGTCCTGCCTAGTCTGTGTATGGTGGCGTCACTCAATGCTGTCCTTGACAGTCGTGTCATGTTTGCAACCAACTTGACAGTCTTGACAGGTTGCATGACGTCATCATGTTAGGTAAGTTAGGTTAAAGTGATCACCCTCTTGTGTAGCGTCCGCCATCTTGAAAAAGTTAGGTTAAAGTGGTCACACTCTAGTGTAGAAGCCGCCATCTTGAAAATTAAAAATATGATTAATTAATATTAACATAATTAAAAAATGAATAATTAATTGAGTATTAAAAATATTATTAGAATTAAAAAATTTGCATAATTAAAATTTGCATAAAATCCCCAAAAATTTTGCGTGGATTAATTAATAAGGGGTATTAAAAATTTGCATATTTAATTAGGCGGCATCCCTTTGACTGAACGTGGCGTACACTCTACTACAAACTGGATAGGGACTTCCAAGTGTCCTTTGGGCAACGGTTCTCCGAAAGTTTAGTATGACAAAGTATCATTATGGTAGCATAGCATGAAAATAATGTAGGATATAGGCAGGAAAAAAGAATAAAAAAATTGTTTTTTTACACTGAGCGCTTGCAAACCTTTTTTCCAGTCGCTTTTATGTACGAACGTTTTTGGTTGACATTTTCTATCCTTTTATTTTGGCGTACGGTTTCATGTTTTGGTCCGATGCACCGACAGTCAGTCCTTCGAATCAATGAGGAGACCAAGCCTGACCATCACCTCGTCAGACCAGTACGATTAGTAACGGAAATGTCTCTTCGATTCCCACCAAAATAGAAAGATATCCAAGTTCAATAATTTTGAACGTTCCCATAAAGTTCTATTTGGATCAGAGAATCCGTTGTAGCGGTGGAGAGACAAAACCACGGGAAAATCATACTAAGAATTAAAAAAAAAAAAATGTACGATATTCATGAGAAATAATTCTTCGAATGCCGCCAAGAACGTGTCAGGTCCAAGCTAGAGATTTCGCAGGTTCCTTCAAAATTCCATCAAGATTGGATCAACTGGGGTAGAGAGCAAACAAACAGACAAAAAATTAAAGAAAGAGGTAAGAAAAACCCGAGTTATTTTTATCAGGGTAGTGAAATGAAAGTCTTTGCTGCGCTCATCCAAAAATACAAACAAATTAACCTTAAAATTAATTAAGTTTCTAAAGGTTTTATCCCACGTTACTAGCCTAAGAGTTTCCCGTTTCAACCACACTCGACTCACCTCGGACGATACAAACTGCTTCCTGTGTGCCTGACAATCCTGACGGCGCGAACAACATCACATTCCTGTTCCAGTTTCATCTGCTCAATGAGGAATGCCAGAGCCAAGAACAGACCACATGCTTTTGACCCGTCACTGAAACCACAAGACAGACATACGGAATACATCACCAAAAAATGTAGCATTTAACATTTTTATAAAATAATTACTTAATTGAGCACAAAGTAGCTATACTGAATTCAAGGAAACTAATAATTGTTTTCCTTCTAGTAATGGGTGTAGTGTTGGATCGAGCGTTAATCTGATTTGGGAGGCCCCGTTTTCAAATCCCGTCGAGACCGTTAATCCTGACTGAAGTTTTTTTCCGAGGTTTTCCTCAGTAGTTTATGCGAATGCAAGGGATCGTGTCCTCTTAAACAGTCCTCGTACATCCTATCCGCAACATAGGTTAAGACACCTGAAAGAGGCAAGAATTGCATCCTGGGCGGGCTTCCAACGAAACATTATTATTATTACATGCATATAATTTTTTACATTAGCCCTAAAAGTAATTATTTTATTATAATCTATTGGGCTAGACAAATAATTTGTTAAACTTACATGTACTTACCGGTACCAAGTTATAAATACTAGGAAGCTTCGCTAACGCTTTTTCAGGCGCGTTGTTGGATCTGAAAATGTATGAAAAAGCAGCAATTTTGCATTATTATTGTTTTGTTTTTTTGTTTACTTTTTTTATTTATTGACTGCATAAATTTATTTTATGTTGATAAAATGCTAAAAGCATCAAATGATTTTTTTCTTGAGCGCTGCATGCTATTTTGCTTTTGCATGGGAAAATGGCTTACCAGTACTGATATTAGGCCTAATCTAGGGCTGTATAGAGTGTTATTCAAAACAATTTTAGTCAATTTTAAAGAATCTTAGATTAACAGGTTATAAAGGCCAAGTGAATTCATGTAAAATAAATGAACTGAACCTTTAGGCTAGGTATGTTACACTCAAATTTACCAAAAAACAACATAAATAAACTTGAAATGATATTATCTCAAAACTTTTATTCTATAGCACATTTGCTAACATTTTTTCCTACTTATTCTACAGTTTTTAAGATAAAAGGATAATTTCTTTTTTAATATGCTCACAAGTCTTATTCTGACAAATTCACTAGACACTTGTTTGATGAGATTTATAGTCTTTTAATTAAAATATGGGAAATATAGATTTGTTACAAAAATCATACATTTTCCAACAAAGCAAAGGCAAAAAATCATATTTATCAAACTAAACAAAAATTATAAAATCCGTCTGGTAAATATTTAGATGTCTTGGTTTTTAATCTAAAACACCTATCACTTTAAAAAAAATGAAAATTGTAAAAGCCTTAGCATTATCGCAGCATCATAGCAAAATCGTAAAATTGCAGTTATTATGAGAAATAATTGTTTGAATGCGCTCAAATTTCACAAGGAATATATTAATTCATAAAATTAAGGTTCTGTGAAAAAATCATTACAATCGGATAAAGCATGTAGGTGTTAAAAGTCGAAGAATTTTTTTAATAATCGAAAAAAAAAGTAAAATTGCGATTTTCATGAGAAATAATTTTTCGATCGATTTTTCGAACCGTGCATTTCTAAGTTCAGAGATTTCGAAGGCCTCCACAAAATTTCATCGCAATTGGAGTGTCGGCATTATTATTATTATGTATTAGCCGGAATCGTGTTAACAAACAGACAAAAATACAAAAGAAAGAATAAAAAACATTCCGGATTTTTTCTCCAGTATAGTGAAATGAAATCTTCGCTTCGCTCGCTACGCTCATCCAAAAAACTTAAAACATGTTATGCAAGTCCATGTTTTAGAAATAAAATGCCCAATTCAGTACGTCACCCTCTAACTAAAAAAAATCAAGCTACTTGTCCTGAATTAGAAAGTAAAAGAAAATTATTATTCGGTCCACCTTGACACAAGTCCCATCGGCAAAAATCTTCCGTGAGAAATAACGTGGGGACGATTTTTATGCCCCGTGATCTCGGAGGATTTTGATTAAAAAAAAATGTTGGCCGTTATTGACGCACTCGACACCCTTTTCTGTCAATCAGCGATATTTTGTTCCGTAATTTGGGTAGTGATTCGGTCAAATTATTCTGATTAGCAAGAATGGGTGTGATTTTGGAATGCATATTTTTGCGTGTTTAAGTGCATAATAGTGCACAATTTCAAGACATGATGTTATTAAGGGGCTATTTTAGATTGGTACGTTGCTGTAGTATCTACATATATGGTATAAAAAATAAGCAGGTTAAAGGCTTAAAGCTGACTAATTCCCCAAAACATCAATTTTCACAAATTTCAGTAACAAAAACCTAAAAATCGTGTTAATTAAAGGTTAAACCACAGTTACACGATATAATTTTTTAAATGGTATATTTTAGTGTTATCTGTATTATGCTACAGGGTTATGTTAAAAAAAAAACGCTTCGATTTTTCTTAAGCGTAGTAATCTCATTCATTTTGACTTAGACAGTACAATAATCTTTATCATTTATGAACAGCATGAAAAGCAGTCGCCCCAAAACAGATCCACGTGGAAGACCCACTCCTAGTTATATTCAACATTATCAGATTTTTTGTGACCAGCCTTACCTGCTCAGTATCTCTTATAAACTTTTCAACATGACTTTGTATTCAGATTAATGCGGCTTGATTAATGAGAGCTCTCTGTCAACTGTTTCCTATGCTGTTTTCTATAAACATTCCAGCTGCTAGTAGCGTATGACCAAATTCAAGAAAGTGACATAAAGCCCAATATATCACTTTTCGAGAATTTTTCCTATGTTGGCAGCATGTTACAGGGACAATTTCAGCCAACGCCATATCTTTGGAATCTTTCCACATAGAAATATTTATTTTATCAGGTTGAGTAGAGCATGACCAGTTGACCACTTCACCAAAAGGTTTTCTGTATTACTTCAATACTTTTAATCTTCCTCTGTGCCTTCTTATTAGGTATCTTTAATAATAGTACCAATACCGGTATCTAGCTACTCGCTTTGGTATAATCTTTCATCTCCGCTACCCTTGACACTATCTCCTCGATACCGTCAGGCGTCAACAACATCACTTTATGCTACTTCTATAAAAATAAATTTGTTAAAGTGTATTGCTATATTATCAATGAAGGATGTGTTGTCAAAAATAGAGTACCACTGGCATTTGGAACCATCTTTTGTTGATCTACTACTTTTTCAACATTTCCACATTTTTCTAGAATCTGAGTTTGTCCATAGGAGTTTTTGTATTCTACTACAATCTATGAGTCTCGGAGTTAACTTTCACTACTCTCTCTGATGCAACAAGATCTATTCTATTCACAAGTTTACATCAGTGCCTTCTGTCACATATCTTTTATCTGCTTCGCCCAGTAGGTATTTGAGAGTTAGAGAACTCTGGCAGTAAGAGGTAAAACCAAACTAAAGGCAAACAAACTAGGAATACATGTATGTAAACTTGAATAAACTTGAAAATAGGAGACTCAAACACTCTAAAGAAAATACTTCTCTGCATGATAAACGGGTGAAAGTGAACGCTGACGAGGCTGGAGAGAAGAAAAAATTGTAAGACGATAAAGCTAACTCATGTAGGAAATGCGTTGCTTTTCGATGGGTTTATCAATAAGGTCAGAACATTGTTAATGTTTCATGTTATAGAGTGAGCAATAATATCACATCTCAAGGAGCAATACGGCTGGTGGAAGGTATAAACAAGAAGATCACCAGCAGGTGACGATGATTGGACCGTCCCTACTGTATAACCTCTCAGTTTCTTGCCACAGTTTTAGTAGACCCGCTGGCTTGGGCAGACTATCGCTAGACTTCCAACCAATCAGATGAAGCATCGTCACTTGCCACTCAACAGCCTCGAATTCCTGAAATATATAAAAACACATTAACAGTGACAAAGAAATCTGTTTTAATTCAAGTAAGAACTCAGTAGTTACAGTTCATAACAGTCTACTTTCCATTCAATTAAAGACTTCTTTTAATGGAAGTACTAGATGGAAGCAGTCGCCAACCAGGTCAGCTGTTCGTGCAAACCCTTTTAAGCATTAACCTAGCCTAGAAATAACGTTTTAAATATATCTAATTAATTGTTATCAAATACATGAACATCCATTAATGAAAGTAAGCCTATCTATTTTTTACGATCATTTTATATTACACATCATTTTTTATATAAATTCAATTTTAAATTGAATTTTACAAATAAATATGCATAACTTGATGGCGCATAATACAATACAATTTAATTGGAATTCATAAGCCATGAGCTGTTTGATACGCAGAGTATTTTAGTTGTTCGAATGTATAAATTGACGTCATAGACATTAATATTATAGAGGGCACCACTACTATACAATATGAATAGCAAAATATGCTACAGTATTTCTACAAATGAGAAGAAATGTAGGTCTACTTAATTATTTTATATTTAATATAACATACTTATAGCATATTTATACTACTTAGGTACACCTTAGAATATCACCAAGTAAGTAAGCAAGTAGTCCAGGATATACTTATTTAAATAATATAACATGATTTTTTTTTAAACAACGCTTATATTATTTTCACTGTACTAAAAAGTAAAAAAAAAAATCAGACAGCAAATTTTTGCCTTATTTGGAAAATAAAAGCGTTGGGCGCTTTTCCTCCATGAACAACAAAATTCTGTAATCTATGTCAAAACCGTAAGCGCCCAACGCTTTTATTTTCCGAGTAAGGCAAAAATTTGCTGGCTGAAAATTTATTTTTTACTTTTAGTACATTTAAATATAAGCACTGTTTTAAAAAATAATTTTTTTCATGTAATATTATTTTATACTTTTTAGTCTTAACGAATGTTGTAATCGAATACGAGCACGGGACGTGTCCGAATTTCTGCATCCTGTTGGCCCATCCTCACTAGCTGTGACTTATTTCCCATATGAAGCTTTGTTTGAAAAATTAATTATGATGAATTAATTGATTAATAAGTGAATCTGTTAATTGATTCTCTATTGTCATAAAGAATATACGTCTGTGAGAAAAATTTCAGCTCGATCGACATTGAGAAATGGGTGAAATTTTGATTATTAAATTCCAGACAGACAGACAGACAGACAGACAGACAGACAGACAGACAGACAGACAGACAGACAGACAGACAGACAGACAGACAGACAGAGACAGACAGACAGACAGACAGACAGACAGACAGACAGACAGATAGACAGGCAGACAGACAGACAGACAGACAGACTGACAGATAGACGGACAGACAAGCGCATGAAGCTTATATAAGCGTTGTAAAGAAATATCAATTATAAGATTTGTCTAGACAGACAGACAGTGAGACAGACAGACAAACACATAAAGCTAATATAAGCGTTGTAAAAAAAGTCTATTCTATTATAGTAGTAGGGTACGTGAAAAAAACGTAGCATATTATTACCTTTAATGCAAACCACTTTGCACAGTTGTTCTACAAGACCCTAAAAGTGATTTGGCCCGCAGCAACTAAATTTGGTCCCTTAGGGTTTAAGAATTTGGCCATTTTTCCAAAATGGCGGCTAAAATATTGAAATTTCCAAAATTGGAACACGAGTGCAGTATAGAGGTCGTTTTCGCATGATATGGGTGTGAATAAATCGATGGTAGCCTTGCCGGTCGTGGTTCTTGTCGGTTAGGCCCTGGTGCCGCCATTTTAAATTTCAAGGCCAAAACAAAGAAACGGTTTGCATCCTGGAGATGTGGTTGAGTTGGGTGTCGTTTTCGGGTATTAACGCATGTCCAAATACTGTAGTGCCTTATAAACGTCCTACAATGAAACCCATATCATAATAAACGCCATTTCAGAAAATGGTGCACGCCCTTAGGCCCCTGCTTGTCTATGAACAGAAGATTAGAGCAAAAACATCGATTTTCGAGTATCGAATTCTAATAGGCTCAAAAGTTGTGTATTTATATGTTGGAACTTCAGTTCGCTCAAAGGCCTAAATGAAAATTTAAAATGACAAATTAACAAACCAATGCTTCGAGTAAGAAATCTAATAGAGATTAAAAGTTGCGTATTTGCATGCTAATCAACTGAAAAATATTGAAAAAATCATACGCTGGACTTTCAGTTTGCGCAAAGGCCCTTAAGTTTGAATAAATTACAAAAAACACCAAATTTCCCAACCTTTGCCCAATTATGATCCAGAACTTAACACGAGGAGGTGGCTGCAATTCGTGTTCTACCTGTACCCAACATCCAGCCAATTAGGCGTGTTAAATATCATACCTTTGTTGATTTAATCAAGGACATTGTCTTAAATTCAGATTTTTCATATAATTTTGTCGATTTGGATATTTAGAGAAAAGTTGCTCTAATGTAGCTATCTCTGTTTTCTTCTCAGCACACTTTTCTGCAGACTCTGTGACAGCTGGTTGACGCATTTTTCATCAGCTTGGCTATGGCAAGGTAAATTTAAAAAAATCAAACTCGTGCAGAGTTTTACTTGCAGAATTGTAATTGACGAAATAGTCTCTGTTGTCAAGCTAACCGCAGTTTAGCCTAAATTCTGTCCAATCTATCAGCTCAATGTAGTCCGTGGCATCAAAATTTATTGAGGGAGTCGCAAAAGTTCTAACAGACTTCCTCTTCGAGTTTTGAGTTCTTGCCTTTAGTACCCAACTATCGTATGTGTTGTCTCTCATCCACTATCTTAGCCAACATGTTCTCTGGGTAACAGAAAAACGCGTTTCTCTCAATCACAGGATCGGTAATTCTTTTAATGTCGTCTGGCAAATGTCTCGAAAAAAAAAGAAAAGAAAAGAATCACCGATCCTGTGATTGAGATAAACGCGTTTTTCTGTCACCCAGAGAACATGTTGGCTAAGATAGTGGATGAGAGACAACACATACGATATTGTTGGGTACCTACTAAAGGCAAGAACTCAAAATCCGAAGAGGAAGTCTGTTAGAACTTTTACGACTCCTTCAATAAATTTTGAAGCCACTTACTACATTTAGCTAATAGATTGGACAAAATGCAAGCTGTCGCCCCGATAAGCTTGACAACAAAGACTATTTCGTGAATTCTTTAAGATAAAACTCTGCGCGAGTTTGATTTTATTAATTTGCCAAATTGCAAATTTGCAAATTTGGACATAGCTAAACTGTCACAGTGTCTGCAGAAAAGTGTGCAGACAAGAAAACAGAGATGGTAACATTATAGCTACTTTGCTCTCTGTATCCAAAATGCCAAAATTTAATGGAAATTCTGAATTTAGACAATGACCTTGACTAAATCAACAAAGGTCTGATATTTAACACACCCTAATTGGTTGGATGCTTGGGTATACTGGGTAGGGTGTAGGTGGAACACGAATTGCAGCCACCTCCTCGTGGTAAGTTCTGGATCATTTCATAAAAAAAAAAATTAAATGGGCAAAGATTTGGAAAATTTGGTGTCGTTGTCATTTTTGAAAAACTTAATTAGAGCCCTTTGCGCAAACTGAAAGTCCAACGTATGATATTTTTCCAATATTTTTCCGTTGATAAGCATGCAAATACACAACTTTTGAGCCCAATTACAATTCGATATTTGAAAAATCGATTTTTTCGCTCCACCCTACTCTTCATAGACAAGCAGGGGCCTAAGAGCGTGCGCCCGTTTTCTAAAATGGCGGTTCGTTATGATAAGGGTTTCATGTAGGACGTTCATTAGGCCACTATAGAATGAGACTTGCGTAAATACCGAAAACGACACCCAACTCAACCAAATCTCCAGGATGCAAACCGTTACTCTGTTTGGCCTTGAAATTTAAAAATGGTGGCACCAGGGCCTAACCGACAAAAACCACGACCGTGGCATGGCTACCGACGGTTTTCCCACACCCAAATCATGCAAAATCGACCTCTATACTGCACTCGTGTTCCAATTTGAAAATTTCAATATTTTAGACGCCATTTTGAAAAAATGGACAAATTCTTAAACCCCAAGGGATCAAAATTTATGTGCTGCGGGCCAAAATCACTCCTAGGGACCTATAAAACAACTGTGCAAAGTGGTTTGCTTTAAAGGTAATATGCTACGTTTTCCTGGATTTTGTAGTGTACCTCTGCCACTATTAGCGCTTAGATCAGAACTGACAACCTTAATGATTTATTTAGGAGATCACAGCTTACCGTATGAATCTGAATCATCAACAGAAAACTGGCGCATGATCCAATGCTCGCGTTTAGTTTCCTCCTTCAGTATGATGGTATTTTATTAGGAGATCACAGCTTACCGTATGAATCTGAATCATCAACAGAACTGGCGCATGATCCAATGCTCGCTTTTAGTTTCCTCCTTCAGTATGATGGTGATGTTCGGGTGCGGTTTCATCACGGCGCAGGGACCGGCCAGAACATGCACATAGTCTGGGAAGAGATAAAACATCACTTCCTAGCCAGTGTAATCATACAGCATAACATTATTTATCTAGGACTGCAATATGTACCAAAAACCAATTAACTACCACAATTCATTTTTGCTAACTTTTGATATTATTTTGTGAAGACTGATAAATTTGCCAAGGTCTACTATTTTTTATTTTTTCTAGTAATCAATATATTGTTTTCATATAGTGGAATAATATAACTTAACTAGTAGGCAAATCAAATCCACGTGTTTCATGCAAATAAAATGTGACTTTATAAATATTTTGAGACAAAGCAAGGTAACGAGAGAGACGAGGTATCAAATGACATGGTAAAGTTTAATCCAAACTCCAAAGATATATTGTCACCCTAATTTAGTTTTATATTCTATGGAGAACTGTAAAACGACTTTTGCAGAAACATTCTGTAAACATGTGACTTGGGTCAGAGGTCCCTTAATGTGGTTAGATTTTATAAGGTAAAATAATGTTTAAAACTTTATAATATAATGAACTATGCTGGTATCTTGCATGTTTTACGATTTTTATATTGGCGGTGCAACTTTCTTTTGTCTCCCTCCATATTTTGCCCCCGCCCCCTCTTTTCTCCAAACCAGGTATATTGGTTTGTCACCTGTATAATTACGTGCCTGATTATTTGAGTCAAAATTTATGAAACTGTCATACAACCCTAAATGTTGACAACTAGCTTGCACTCCTTACTATCCAGTGCATTTTAATGAAATAAATGCCCGTAAAAGATGTACAAGTACACATGCAATTTATTGCCTCAGGCTACATTGTACACTTATTTTCAAATTAAATTTAGGTAAATTTAGTGGTAACATGGTGCGATATTCCATACTTCCATTAAATTCGGAATCCTGTAACAATTTTGACCCAAAATTTAAAAGTGGCCACCAAAGGTGTACAGATTGAGATGCCGAGTCGGCTCCCATCTCGAAAATCACTATTCGGGGTCTAGAACATGTTCAGAAATATTGGCGCCACTATACTTCCTTCAAATACCGCCGGACTAAAGAGCGCATATCAACATTATATAAGGTACTTTCCACTACGTCTAGTTTATAATGAAGACAATTGCTTTATAGTGTTCTACTTTGACTTTGAAACAACATACCCGGTCTGCAAGGTCGACGTCGTTCAAGGCCACCACTACTGACACCTTGTACTTGGCAACCAGCCTCCAGAAGTCTCCCATGGTGGCTTCCAGGGGGAATTGAGTGGCAATAAACTGATCTTTGGTGCGAAATCCATCCACCGAGACTGCATTGATGTTGTGCGAGATAGGATCGTTGATGTCCACTCTCGATAAGAATTCACAACCGGAAGAGTCTGGAAAGAGGTGTAAAAATAGAACACTTTTGAATTTGACAAGGTATTGCTGTTACAGATCTGAGAAGCCACGGAGCAGTGAATGTACTATCTCCTACTCTGATAACACCAAAGACAAGGATTGTTGCTGTGACTCACAGCTGTGTTATTTTGTTATAGGAATGCAGAAGGTTCCCCCGTGGATAAATACTTAGAACAGGGTTGATCTCGGTCCCTCAGAAGATGACAAAGTAGACAAGCCAAATCACTTTCAGATCGTAGTTGGTGTGAAGATGCAGCCCCGGTTCGAGGTATATTCTGATGCCCCTACGATCAAAAATGATGCGTATATGCCCTGTATCATTTTACAATAAACACTCAACACTCCAAATATATAGAATCTAGTGTTGTGCGAACCTGGATTTTTAATTTCGAACCGAACTCGAACTTTCAAAGTGGTTGTTTCCCTCGAACTTCGAACTTTTATGAAATTCGAACCGAAATTAAAGAAAAATAAAACCGTTATAGTAAGTAAAATTGTTATAAGGCTGGACCGGCACCTCCACCAAAAAAGTATGTAACTTCTGGGCCGGCCTTTCACCGTCCACATTTTGTTATTTTTATTTTTACCTGTAAATTGAGAACCATTTTTTGACATGACAAATAATAGGTCACCGCAAACCACTTCAAGTTATTACAAAAAAAAAATCGAACTGCGATCATTATTTTTTCACTCAAACTTGATTCGATTTTTTTCAAGTTCGAGTTTCGAACGTTCGCACATCCCTAATAGAATCATCATATCAGATAAAACAATAGAAAAGCCTCTAATATGCCATGCCAATGAGGCTAGTCTGATCAGTGTAGCCCTATTCATTCTCGGATAAAAGTAAATCAATTGCAGCACAAGGGCAGAAAACTTATCACAGTCTTAAATTTAAATTGTGGGCTTGTAAATTGCCTGTTAATTTCTAAGCAACTATACTCATCTCAATCCAATCCATGGATCAATATGTTACATTTGTACATTAACCCTCTCCCGGCCAGAGCGTTAATAATAATAATTTTATTCACCTTGACTGGTACATTGCAAAAGTATAACTCTTAATGGAGAAAGTGAATAGCCTAGCCTATGGTTAAGAATAATACATACATTGTTAACTTATAAAATTATACATAAAAATATACATTTCATAATATCTTCCCTTCTATTTCTTATACATAATAGGTACTTATTTTGTCTTGAATTGCATTATTTTCATTATATTCATGTTCATACGTACAAGTGTCAGGAATGTGAAGGAAAGTTGAGTGTAAAGCTATGGATGGGGTATTTGTATGTCCGGGCGCACTAAATTAAGTTAAAAGTCAGCTGGATGAAGGTATTCATTGATTGTGTAGAAGCAATGCTCTATTAGAAATGATTTCAATGTGTATTTGACAGAGTCTAGTGATTGTATGTTTTTAATTTTCTGGTGGTAGATGATTGTAGATTGTTAGACATTGGTAATGAGGTCCTTTGGAGAAACGCGTTGTATTGTGAGTTGGGACATGAATTTTTGATTGTGATCGTGTATCATGGTCATGAATTGTTGAGTTTAATTTGAAGAGGTGAGGGTTTGATTTGATAAAGACTGCTGCAAGTTGTATTAAAGTACTTGCTAAGGTCAAGATTTTTTGGGTAGGAAAGATATTTCTACACGAGGTACGCCAAGAGGCTCCTACTATAATTCGAATGGCCCGTTTTTTGTAATCTAAAAACTCTTATAGCTTGTGGCGAGTTTCCCCAGAAAATAAGTCCGTACGATATGTGTGAGTGGATGTGAGCATGGTATATGAGAATAAGGACGTTGTGGTTGACTAGGGCTTTTATTCTTCTGAGGAGGAAACAACCACTCTTTATCTTTGAGCAAACAGCGTCTATGTGGTCTGTCCAATCAAGGGTGTCAGTCATATGTAGACCCAGGAACTTGATGGCGTCAGAGCAGGCAATGCTCTTAGATGAGATGCGAATGAGGAGGCTTTCGGTGGATCCAATTACTTGTGAGTGGAAATTTAAATACACCGTTTTTGACGGTTGAATAGAAAGGAGGTTTTTGTTGCAGTATTGTGACATTATGGAAGCTTGTTCGTTAGACATTTGTGAGAGTGGTGCTAAAGATTTCCTTTTTGTGCTGTGAGTATATGGCTGAAATCATCGACGTATTGTGTTAGTGTACCAGCGGTGAAACATTCTGGCATATCGTTGACATAGAGGAGGAAGAGAGGTGGTCCAAGGAATGGTTCCTTGTGGGAGACCACTTTTGAGGATCAGCGGTTGAGAATGAAGAGGGTGGTTGAGTTTGCGGATTTCGACTATTTGAGACCGGTCAGATGGGTAAGGGGAGATCCAGGAGTGGGCCTGGCCCTGATTCCCATTGATTCTAATTTGCATAGTAGGATAGAGTGATCGATGGTGTCGAATGCTTTACTAAGATCGTAAAAAATGCCTATGGGAACGTCCCCTTTATCAAAGTGCATCGTGGATAGTTTAAAGAAGTGAAAAAATAGCTGTGGTAGTTGATTTACCTTTTTGGAAACCATGTGGCTTGGTGATAAATTGTTGTGTTTGGATGTAAAAGAGGTTAAGCGGGCATAAAAGGCTTTTTCAAAGATTTTTGAAAAGGAAGAGAGAAGAGATATTGGGCGAAAGTTGTTTGGGTCGTTTAGAGTGCCCTTTTTCTATAAAGTGGAATAACTTTAGCTTCTTTCAGCTTTGAAGGGAAAATACCAGTTTCAAATGATTTGTTTATTATTAATGATAGGGGAATAGAAATGGATTTGTAACATTTTGATAAAATTGCAGTGGGGACATCGTCTAGTCCGGAAGATTGTTTGTTACCTAACGATCTAATAATTTTTGCAATTTCTGTTGAGGTGGTGTCGAAAAGAAACATTGACTGTGGGATTTGAGGGATTGTTGCTGTGGGGGGCATTGCAGTATTATGATGAATTTGTGGTCTGTTTTTTAATGCCCGCTTCTATAAAGTAGTTATTTAAATAGTTTGATATTATGTTCGGATCTGACACTAGGGAGCCTTCTATGTTTAGCGAAAGGTCATCACGTGATTGTGGGGCTGAACATTGTGATTTTATTAGTTGCCACGATGCTCTTGTTTTATTGTCGGTCTTTTCAATTTTTTGTGAATGAAATTGTTTTTTTGTGTTTCTTAGTTTGAAGGAGTGGATTTTCTTGAGGGCTTTATAATCGTCTGAGGAGTTTGAACTGGGAGGGTATAGTTTATGCATCTGATAAAGCTTTCTGAGCTGTTTGCCTTCTTCTCGTAACTCTTTAGTAATCCACGGACTTGGGTCTGGTTTGTTGTGTTTTTGACGAGTTTTAGGAAAAGTATTGTTAAAAAGACCTAGGAATGTATTTAGAAAGGTGTTTAATGCATCGTTTGCGTCTGAGTATGTATTAAGCCATTCTTCTTCATCGAGTAACTTTAGGAAAAGGTTGATATTTGTTTTATTGAATTTCCTTCTTTCGCTAAATTGTGGGGAGAAATGCTCCTGCAATTTAATTTCTAGAAGAATGGCTGCATGATCTGAGAAGTGTGGATGCAAAAGTTTAGTATTATAAAAGGATTTATTCAGTGAAGTGAATATATTATCAAGGAGGGTACTACTATTGCCAAGTGTACGAGTAGGAGTGTTGATGGAAGCAACCATGTTAAAAGATTCGATCATGTCTAGGAGGCGTGTCTGTGCGGTAGATTTTAATAACATGTTAATGTTGAAATCTCCGCAAAGAGCAATTTCTGCTTTTGGAAATTGTTTGGTTGTTTTAACAAGGGTTTCCTGGAGATTGTCAAAAAAGAGATTTACATCTCCATTGGGTGATCTATAGATTGAAAATATCAGAATTTGTGAGTTGGTTAGTTTCAAACAACATCCAGTGCATTCAAAGTCAAATTCTGAGCATATTAATTGGAGTTGTGGAAGAGGAACTATGTTAAGATGAGGTTTCGCAAATATAGCTACCCCGCCATGTTTATGGGTTGGTCGACAATAGATGCTTATGTTAGAGATACCTGGTATGCAGAGGCGGTTGATTTCTGATGATTCTAGCCAGTGTTCAGATATACATATTACGTCGGCTGAGTTATTATGGATCAGAGTTTCTAGTTCTTCCATTTTATTGCGCATGGAGCGGATGTTTAGACTTAGGATTGTTATATTAGCCGATAGTTTAGAAAGATTTTTCTTGTTTGGTTGTTTTTTAAGGTTTGATTTGTGGGATTGAGAGGTTATAGAAGAGAAGGGCATGGTTGTTGGCATATCTATGGAGTGTGTGAAAGTCAGTGTGTTTAGGCTAATGTGGGGGGTTTTGTTATCAGTGTTTTTATTAGTTTCATTAAGGCTTTATGGGTTGGTGTAGCTAGTCAACTAGGCCTAGATTTGGATTTTTTATTGATATATTTAGATGACTTTAAGTAGGGGTGGTGGAGAATCTAACATTTATGTGATGCCTGTTTTGTTTCTTCCGATAATGATCAGTAAGAATTTCAACTAACTCTCTGGGGGACCATGGTTTTTGAATTTTAAGTTTTTGACCGAGACCCTCTCTTATCATTATTTCCCGTAATTGTTGATAATTACAATTGAAAATTGCCTTGTACCACTACTTCGGGTTGTCATGTTGTGGAAGTAAGTTGCTGACTTCTAGGAGCTGGTATGAGCATCCTGTCCGAAAGTAAAGGCCGTCTCAGATGATATCACCTGTGTTGGCTTCTCTTCAATCGTACTGGAATGTACAGTGTCTTGGTCACTAGTAGAGGTGAGGGCCATCTCAGATATCATCTGTGTTGTTAATGCGTTGTGCGGGTCTGCGAGAACTCCAGTGTTTAATGTGACCAGGAGAGTGTTAACGCAGAAGAAATGTGAGAGTAAAGAAGATTCCCATCTCTGAATATTGTTAGTAGTTAAAGATTCCCATCCCTGAATATTGTTAGTAGTTGATATTAAATGACAACAAAATAATACCGTAATCCACCATGCAAACATGTTTTAACTTATCGTGGCCCACACACAGGTCTCCCTGACCTCATTGTGCTTCCAGTAAAAAATACATAAATCATTCACATCAATTTACTTACATTTATACCTAATAACTAGACATTAACACAATTTTATCGTATGTAACACAACCTGTACTTATTAATACTGGAATAAACCCCAACTTTGTATTGTATTGTACTGTATTGTTATGTAAAGTTGTAAGAAAAAACAAGGCCATGTTAATGTGATAAATTATGAATGCCAGCGATGATGCCCATAGATTTACATAAGTCTTTTCTATAATATTACTATAAAAACAGAAGTAATAGACATTTTCTTTTATTGGCACCCTTCTCTGTGGTCAGTATAGGCCTAAGCAATTGATATAACTCAAACTTTATATGGTTGTTAAGGAAGGATATAGTTTATTTTGTGCATTATCAAGATAAGTGTTTTATTGGTGACTAGAATGAAATTACTTCAGACAGAAGACGCCTTTCGACGTTTTGACCAAATCCAAAACATGCCAAAATAAACGTTTTCATTTCTCTTATAGCAATAATATAGGTTAATACCTGGTGGATGGCAAGACAATTCAGCATGTTGTTAGTTTGATGTACCCCACTAGCAAATCTGACTGAAAGTTTTCTAATAGGTCTTTAAAACTTTATTTTCACATGCAAATGCTGTGCAAATGCAGCAAATAGTCCTTGACAATTCCCTACTCTTTTCACTCTCAATGCCTAGTTAAAGACGGACGAGTAAACGTTGTGTTGTCACTGAACTGATTGAATGGAATGTTTTTTTTTTTTAATATCAAGATATTAAAAAAAAAAAAAATTATCAAGAAATTTAAAAGTTTACCCTTACAGGAGAAAATTTGTATTTCAAAATCGCTTCTTCTGCAGTGTGCATGTGAACTATTTTTTGTATCAACATGTAAGTGCGATTTTCACTAAAAATATTTTTTGACTGCTTTAAAAATCTAGAAAGCGTAATCAGTCAAATTTTGCAATATTGAAGGTACCGGTACCCATTAAATTAAATCAAAATCGAATAAGCTGCTTATCTGCAAGAGAGCTAAACAATGAAAAAGATTAAGAAAACAAAATTGTGCTCAAGTGCATTATCCAGAGAAGCATTTATTTAAAGTACCGGTAATGAAGAACGAGGCAGATCTAGATCTAAATATTTTTGATTGATATCTTCTTCCGGCTCGCTAGATTACCTGGTATGTCTCCCACGATGTTCTTGTGTTGGCGGCTCTCCAGCTGTTTTTGCCGAGCCCGCTCTTCCAACACCATGTCCACATCTATGTACGGGTCCCAGTCTTCAGCTGGCAGATCTTCAGACAGGTGTTCATACAGCTTGGGGATTCCCCCAGACTCCTTCAGCGCCTTGAGTTTCGCCGAGAATTCTCCATCACAGAGCAGGGCCGTGCATTCAGATACCAAGCACTCTATCAACACTTGGTGGATCAGCTGGTACTGCTCCTGTAAGACACACAACACTTGGTCTACACTCATAAGTCATTACACTAAGTATATACACACCCCAAGTCAACACTCGGTCAATACCAGCTGGTTTTACATGAGTATTAAAATGTAGCTTAAATTTCAACACACATCACTTTTACACAAGTTTTAGTATGTTACTTACATTCCAACACACAACACTTTAACATAAGTATTAAAATGTAACTAATTGTTGCATTGTTAATTACATTGTTGTTGTTATATTAGTATTTAAAAAATTTACTTAACTGAATATCATTGTTGTGTCGATCTGCATCTACGTAATTAGATTTATTTGGTTGTACTCCTTTGTAAATCAGTTTCTTGACTGATAGACGTTAAATAAATAAATAAAAAATAAAATAAAATAAAAACACAAAACTTTTACAATGTTCTCGAATGTAACTTGAACTCCAACACACAGAACTTTTACATAAGTATTGAAATGAAATTTAAATGCCAACACAGCACTTTTATATAAGTACTGAAATTTAACTTAAATTCCAACACACACCCTTTATATAAGTATTGAAATGTAACTTAAATTCCAACACAGCCCTTTTACATAAGTATTGAAATGTAACTTAAATTCCAACACATCCCTTTTACATAAGTATTGAAATGTTACTATAATTCCAACATACAAACACAGATTGGCTCCACGCTGCACACACTCTCACTCACAAACAGATACCTGAAACCACTCTCATAACTAACCTTAATTTAAGTCACAAGTGCAAACACATTCAGGCATTCACACATGTGCACTTGCCTTTATGTGCAATACAACACGCTGGCACACACACACAAGCCAGTACACACAAACTGACATAATGTGCTTTATTTGTTTGGCAATATGAGATATAGATTTTGCTACTAGTAGGGGAGTGCGAGTACCCGAAATTTCGAGTGTTTGATTTTGAGATTTTGCTACTTGAATTCGAGTATTCAAAGCCATTATTTTGGTGGGTATCCTAAGGTCACGATTCGTAAATGTGGTGGAGGTGCCGAGTCATTAAACGCAAGTGAGAAAACGTAAAAATCGTTACACATTTTTAGCGCCACTTTACCAACCCCATTTTAGCGTTAATAGTACGCCTAGATTTGTATACAATTTTTTTATATTTTGGAAAATGTTAACTTTTTATGACAACAGTAACATTTGTGTACATTGATATTAACATTTTCATGATATATCAATTATATTTGAATGATGTGTCATATTCTAGCCCTAGCAATGTTCGTACTTGATCACTAAAATTCTTTAGAAAGAGATTTTATTTTTAGTTCAATGAGATGTTACTTTTTCTTCACTTTTGGAGCCTACATACAGAATAATATCGACAAATAAAATGCATATTGTACATACTATTGTAATTTGTAAGTATTTAGTATAGTCAAGAGTAACAATGAAATAAAAAAACTAAGCACTCGGAATCGAACATGACTCGATACTCGAGTTAATTTTAATACTCAGACCCGATATGAACTCAAACATCAGTACTCACATACCCCTTGTTACTTATTCAATTTTTCCAGTTGTTTTGATACACAGTAAAGTTTACAACATAAACATTTAGTTTCTGGAAGCAGATGATATTAACTTGGATTACATTATATAAAAGTAATGAAACGTATTTAAACATTAGAAAATAATATTTATTATATTTTTATTTTTGAACTAACAATACCTTTTTCCAAGCTATTTATTCTTATTCAGGTTCTCTTGGTCATCAACTTCTGTCTACATCCTGTGCAACTTCCTTATTAAACATATTATTCCAAAGCACTGGCAAATATTGTTAACAATAAAAAAGTTGCAGGCAATTTTTGTATTTCTGTTTATAACACCATCATAACAGTGTCATAGTCTCCTACTTTAAAACCTAGGTTTAACATATAAATTTAAATATGTTAGGTTCTTATTGTATACTTTAGTTGATTGGCAATGCATTATGTGTGGTACTGGGTTTCATTTTACTCTTGTTATCATAAATGTACAGGGGTAATATTTAAAAGTGGTGCCCATAGATATTTTTTTCAATATTGATTCGGTACCATTTTTACATTATCACCATTCAATAATGTTATTTCAAAATTAATTTTATATTGAGATTAGTACTTTTTTCCAAACCACGAATATGGCAATGTTTATTTCACTTCAGTTTTAGTAGACTTTGAACAAAATTGGCGATTTCTAATCTCTCTTTCGGTGCTCAATATTGATGGGATAACAATCCAGAGAGCTTTTAAGAGAATTTACTCATTTTACAGCAATTTGTTTTTCTACCCAAACATAAATAGGCTAATGCACAACCATAAGCACGTAAAGATCACAAATCCAACTGCGTAGAGTCGATATAGTAGCTATGGCAGTCGTCGTGTAACTGATTACTGACACGACACGTGTACCAAGTACCATGGGCAGTGAATGAGCTGAGGTTGGACTTAGAGGTTGGACGGAGAGTGCGCATTCATTGGCATCGTTTCAAGGCACCGCACAATTGTGCAAATGATGCTGTGTATGCGTACAACCACCGTCATTGTGGGAATACTTGGTGCTTTTGACAAAGAAGCTGGTGCACCGGCGCTGATTATTGGAGCAGAGGAGTAGAGGAGTGGGAGGAGCATTCTGCGGCTGGATATTTAATGTTAAGTATGATAAAGCATCAAAATCGCAATATTTCCGATATGACAAAGGATATCGATGATAAGCCCAATTTTCCCGCGATATCGTATTGCATAATCGATATTTTCAGTCATTTCTAATATTAAAATGTTTAAGTTTATGTGTAACTCACATAGTTATCAACCATGTTGGTTCGGCATTCCCGCGCGCGTTGTAGAAAGCCGATCACGTCCACAGCCCCCTCTGAAGCCGCCATGCGGAGGCAGGCGTCTGCTACTATGATCGTCCCCGTGCGGCCCGCGCCTGCGCTGCTGTGTACGAGCATGGGCCCGTTGCCGAGAGGGGCAGCGAGAAGCTTCTTCAGGTACGAGGCGACTGACTGGGGGTAGAGCGGCACTCCGCGGTCGGGCCAAGAAGTGAAGTGAAGCTGGAGAACCTGCATGGACAACAAAACAAATTAAACCGTTTCAATGTTTACTCATTTGTTTTTTATTTCGGACAATTACTTAAAAACCAAGAATTTTGTGGATAGAACATGAACACATATCTTTTGGGTATTCCGTTTTATCTATTTATTTAAATTCCAAAGTGTTTAGCAAGATCTCCATAGACTTTTTGAAGGAAAATAAATCAGTAAAAGTATCAACATCATGGGAGCCGCTAGGATTTTCTCTTGGGGGTTGGGGGACCAAATTTTTAGAAAGTAAGGGGCATGTGCTATGAGGCGTGCTTCATCCGCCGGATGGCGTATGGCATATAAGCGTTGTCTCCTCTGGAATTATCTTCATAACTTCTAAGGGTAGGGCCTAAATATACCCGGTACTGTACATAATAAGCAAAAGTAAATGTTAGTTTGCATTCAAACTAACTAACTAAAAGCAGAGAATCATAACGCTATTGTAGTGATGGATACAGCAGAAAAGTCTACACGGCATCCCAAGATTTATGGCCTTCGAAATTCACAACCTAGGAACCTTTCAACCGTTGCTTATGAAATCAGAATTTGAATATAAAAGATGACACACCTCAAGCTTTTGCTTACCTACCTACCATACGTCACGGAACACTGCTTTAATCGTACATCCATTGAATCGATGAAATTACGCTATCTCACTTTTAGTTAGTTTTTAAGTTTCTCTGTTTGACATACTTAGTTGAAACAACCAGTATGCATTGCATGTATGAAGTGATTCTAATACTATTGTTTACTTTATGTTTGATCTTTAAATTAAGGTTGGGAGGAATGTTGTGTTAACGTGCCTGGCGGAAGTGATGCCTAGAGGTGGCAGGTACGATGACATCCGTAAAGCGTGAATGAAAGAGCATGGCTAGATATCAGAAAACCAGCCCTAGGCCTATGATTATTCACCTTTGAGAAATCCTGAGCAGATCCAATCTTCAACAAAATTCAACACAAATGAGACAACAGAGAGATTTCCTGCATTCTTGGAAATGCAAAATGTGTCTTCACATGTGTCCCACGGAGTTGACGAAGTGCCATGCAAGTAACTGTTTCAATACGTATGTTGGGAAAATCAATGTGAGTATTTTAGAACGTATTGCTGAACATGGGTGAACCACCAATAGTTATGATCACAAGTTGTTACCTTTCTTGTCTCCTTGTTGGAGGATCGTAAGTGAAAATGACGGTAGGTGTAGTTGGCAAACACCTGCACCTGACCCGTTATGATTGTGACTAATCCGTAAGTCACTTCTTGTCCACTCTCTGGCCAATACTGCTCGTACTTGGTCTGAAAAACAAACCTTTTCAGCTCAACAACACAAGCCTTTCACAACCATATTAAACCTTACAATGCAGCTATACAAATTTTAGGATAAATGGAATTACATTTTAGTGTCCTGTATACCTTGCCATTTTCAGCCACATTTGTCAGCATTGCAATAACATAAATATGTTCTTGCCAAATCATTCGCCAAAAGTCTACGAGCGTCTGAGACGTTGGGCTCTGAGTTGCGATGTACATGCGTGGGTTCTTGTAGCCCTGCAACAGATCAAGTCAAAAGTCATCGACAATGTACGCTACTCTCTAGGTAAGGGATCGACAACGCCGCAACAGACGGACGGCGGTCCGAATCCGGACCGCGAAGATTACAAAATTGGGAAGCCAGAATAATTATTGTGACTCTAATAATATAATATAATAATACTAGGTAACATCTTAGAAGAATTAGATGTTGATTATAAAGTTGAGAGAAAAAAGTTGGAGGAGGAATTATTTGCCCCGTATTCCCCCTTGAATGAAGTTTATGTAAACGATCAAATTTTGTTTTGTCTTGAGGTTTGTTGTTATGTTAATCAATGTACATGTATTATGGTTGTACTCTGGGTGTAATTGGACTATAATTTAAATGAAGTGTACTATTTTTTTTCTTAACTAAGAATCAACAATATGAATTTAAAATTTTGTTTTTCTTTTCAATAATCTTCAGTTATAAAGTATGCTGAATGTAGCTGATTATTCAGACATCATCGTCAACAAATTAATATAAGGCCGGACTATTTATTGTAGGCTGATAAATACCAAGAAGATCGTGTGTCACCATGCTCACTTGGGGTACCTATAAGGAACCTAAGTTTTGAAGGTGGGAAGGAAATTGGTTATCTCTTGTCTCAGCGCCCATAAAAGTTAGCATGGTACGAAAATGTAACTCGCTGAAGGTTTTGACTAGCGCAAAAGAAATCTAAACCAATAACCTCAAAAGATGCAAATTTTGTGGAGAAGATGATAGCATCCTACTTTGCTCGAAGACGCTTCCTAAATTCAAACTATTATGAGTTAAATGAACCCATGTTTGCGCGCTGTCGCAAATGTACTCCGACTGAGCGGCAACCTAAGCGAGACGCAGCCACGTTGTGTACAGCTGTGGCATCTTCGCATAGCACGTGTCTGTCCATGGTTGCTTCAATTATTTCCCATCCAAGACTTTGTTGGCACAATGACATGAAGGATATTTTATAAGTAATGTATAATCTTGTACAAAAAAAACAGTGACCTCACAGTAGCCACAAAGCAAGTCGGATACCAAATGTTGTGATGATGCCACGGACAACATGTTTTTACGTGCTTTTCATTTGCAGTTTGAAAGGTTTGTCAACAGTGTAAATGTAGAGTTCACTTCAACTCAAAACAAATGTCATTAATATTTGTGATATAGCAGAGTTCTGTATATCCATTCAGAGAAGGAATATTATAGTTTCTTTCTTACTGTTTGAATATAATTACGGTTCGTGGTCGGGTTCACGCGCTATCGCTTACGAAACATTTAGCACGGGTTAATCGCCAATACCACGCTGACGGGAGAGAACCGGACAACGCCCACTTAGGTTCCCTATACCTGAGCTTGGTAAAATCAGGCATGATATGGTTGCCCTTCATTGCATCCCACCTCTAAGGCAAACCTTGCTAAACTGGAGATATACAAAACTTAAAACTCGGAGAAAAGACTATGGCAGATTAGAGCGTCTTGATATGTGTAACGTTTATTGAAAACTCTTGAGGTTAGCTGATGTTCTGATTATCAAGAGAATGTTTTTGAACATTGTAGATCTAGATCCTTTAACGCGAGTGCAGCTAGGATGCAGGTTTGCTCGATTCGGAAAAGATGTAACTCAGGACCCCCTTTTGCTAGGACAGAGCAGTGCTAGAATATTTTTTTCTGCCGCGCTGTCACCTTGTACATTGTACAACGCTCTTGTTCCGTCTATCCGACAACTGAACGATATTAAACAATATCAGGTACTAGTAAAGCGCGTTTTAAAAGAGAGACAGAAAGTTTGATAAAGATGTAAAAAGTAATTAAATTTTGTTATGTCAGGAAGTTTAATTTATAGCGTGTTTTATTAATATTAATGATTTTTTGATTATGAAGGCCTAATATTAATTTTTGTACCAGTTTTAAATAGTTTACTACAATGATACATTATTTTTAGATAGGCCCTACAACAGAAGTTTAGTTAAGACTGGAGGCAAACACTATATGTGTTTTGGCGCCTGGCTCCAATCTTGCTTCCAGCAAATGTGTAGGGTCTATGTTGTAAAAATGTACCTTATACCTTTTATGTTCATGAAAATAACCTCTTGGTAATATATAATATATTAAATTACTGCATCCTGTGGAAGGCCGTTACTAAAAATGTGTGTTTTACTAGAAACTGATGCCAAGATAAATTTTATAACTTTAAAGCCACCCCCTCATTAAGTCCTAGATTTATGTTTAAGTTTACTATTTTATATAATATTTAGTATATAGATGTATGGTCAAAGCATATTGAAAATAAGGCCAACGTCTCTATTATATAAACAGGTTACAAAATTGTATTCAGAACACACGAATTAAAAATAAGTGTTATGTTGACAATCAGAAACCTGCATTGATATTTCCTAGAGGAAATTATTGAGTTAAGTAGTTGCTTTCCTTACAGTTATATAGTTGGCATTAATGTAGTCAGAAAATGGAACACCAGGCAGCATATCCAATACGACGCGTGTGTTGTCATCTGTAACAAACATTATCTATTGTCAGAAAATAATTCTGGAACCACAGCGAACTAAAACTTGTTGTTTTATTTACTTGCCGTGTTGAAACAAGAGCAATTACAACCCTTAAAGGCATAAATCATGTTATTGGCCAACCGTAAGCTTCATATCTAAGCAGTGTTATACTTCTTATTAATAAGAAATTTTAATGTCACGGTAGTGTACAAGTACTATATATGTACTTACGATCAATTTCAGAATTAAATCAAGGGTATCGGTCACCGACACTCACTCGGCAAATCTAGGCTTTGTTCTAAAAGGCACATTTAAAAGTCGCACTAAGCTAGCCCTAAATACACAAAGCTAGCTCGCCCAGCGAAGGGGCAAGGATTTGACGGAGTGCCCTATTAATGTCACTAGAAAAACTGGCCCTAGTTGATTTCTATTCTAAAAAATGCCTACGCTAAGATCATGAAGTGTTTGGTGAATCCATTAATTTATACAAACCTTGTGGATTTCCCAAAGAAAAGCATGCCCGTATCTCAACAGAGCAATGCCTCCAGTAGATTGCATGATCTTACAGTTATGAATGGTTTGAAGATAAAAATATGGCCAAGTGGTTGCTTGCCACATTTAAATAGGTAATGACATACTTACAAGCAAGTAGATCCTTGTAACGATTCTTGTGTTTGTTTTCAGGCTGACGTGCATACTCGCATGGTTTTGTTTGTCCCTTCGGAACCATCTAAACAAATTGTACATCTATCACATACACCTTATAGTATGCTTATTTTAAAACAAAAAACCATAAGAAAAACTAAGAACTATGAAGTTGGATTAGCTTTGAAATACTGTTATTCTTATAAAAAATGGCCTTGGTTTTGTCAAGTAAATGGATCTGTTTTATGAATTTGTATTTACAGTTACTCCTTTTAGTTCAATATTTAATCATACGATCAAAGGTTTCTTTGAGGAGAATGACATACAAGGTAGCTATAATAAGCTTTATAAGCATGTTAGAAATTAGAGAAAAGGGTTAAAAGAATGAGAGTGACAAGAAAGGAGGAAGGCAAATGGTTTTAATGGATACAAAGCAAGTGTTTTTCAAAGTGAGGATAGTAATGAATACAAGACACAAAAATTGAAGAAAATGATAAGTTAATTACTGTAGGTATTGCAAATAAAAATGTGTGGGATATAATCATATAATTTATTTTCTAGACTATGCAAACTATCAACGATAGTCAAAATGTCTAGCAATATATTACAAAATACATGATAAATCAACAATGTTAACAGTGCCTAATGCGGCCTTACTTAAGAGTCTGCAATGGTAGTGATTTTTTCTGGAACTCTTCCTGAAGCCAGTTTTAATCAGATTGTTATAAAACTTTGCACATAGCTTATGGTTATGTATATACAGTCTTCTATAGCGGCACAGATTTTTTTTAATCACTCAAAAACTAAATAAATGAACTAATGTGTTTTAAGGATTTTCGATTTTTGTAAAATCATCAAAATTAATAAATTTCGGAATTTATTTGGGCGTAATGCTTGAGAATGGTTAGTAATCTTTTACTAGAAGAGTGACGATATCCTTTCTTGACAATGTTGCAAAATTGCATATCGATCGGATGACAACTGGAAGCAGGAATAGTTCCCAAAATGTTTCAAATAGGTAGGCCTATAGTTGACTAACAGTGTTTGAACAGCGATGTTGTGGATTACCATTAATGATTAAATTCATTGGTTTTGTTTAAGAGCATACCTGATGCTGATTCCTGAGATCCCCAGAGACTATCCCATGATGTACATAGTTGCGTAGGTCTCGGATCTTAACGATGGAGGGGTTCTCGGGAACGAGAACGGGAACCTCGAGAGAGGGAACACTTCGCGGTGTGGTTGACGGGGTTGACGGCAAGTCCACAGCTATAACACCGGGATGGAACTTCACAGTTTGTTACAATCACATTTCACACAACATTTCATATAATTACATTTAATGTATTTATTTTACAAAGACAAAGGACATAAGTACACTCTATACAAAGTACACATATAGATATCACTATAATAATACAAATAATATATAGGTTACAATTCAACAATAACATTTATAACAATTGGTATTATGGTATTAGTAATAATGTGATGAAAGTGAAGGAAAATAGAGGAAAAATTTAAAGAAGTGTGAAGACAAGTTTTTTTTTCCTGTGCAGAGAGTGGCTTTTTTGGCCATTCTTCATCCTTGCTATCTAGTATAAAACGGCTTCTTTTTTTGCCCTGCTCTTATCATCGGGCAGGGAGTCAATGTAACTCTGGAGTGCGGCGCACCTTAATGGTGTGCTCCGTCTTAGGAATCAAAATTGCATAATTTTCAAGTGGCCGGTTCGGTGGTGATGTTGAATCTGTTCAGATGGTGTTGCAGAACGTCGTGGCCAGTTGGCAGGTGGAACTGGGCAGTGGCAGTTTCACGAGACCATAAGAGTCTATTTACTAATTGTGACAACAGTAGATCGCAAGAGACAGTTTATCGCATGCGACAATAGAGAGAAGAGCAAGTAAGCGGCCACCTCGAATTTTTATCATACCAATTAAAATATATATTACTTACATTTGTATGTATGTAGTTGTTTATTAAGTCAAAGAATCATTGGTGGACGGCATTAAAAATGTAAAATGTGTAATTGTTGCCAATACACAGCTTATAAGCTAGTATAGCTGCAGTCAGATGCGTGCAGCGTTGAGCCAAACGTATAAGCTTTTTATTGGCAATAATAAACATATTACACTTTTCAAGCCATCTGTCAATGTTTCTTTGACTTAATAAACAACTACATACAGAAATCAGAAATCAAGCTTATAAGCTGTGTATTGGCAACAATTACACATTTAACATTTTTAATGCCGTCTACCAATGTTTCTTTGACTTAATAAACACTACATGCAGAAATTGTAAGTACTAATTACTATTTTATTTGGTACAATGAAAATTCAAAGTGGCAGCTCACTTTCTCTTCTCGCTAAAGTTGTCGCTTGCGATCGACTGTTGTCATAAATGTCGCTATCGCTGTGGCTGTCACGGTCGCTGTCATTTAGTTAATAGAAACCCAGTTATTGTCTGGACATTTTTTGACCTCATTCCACCAAGATTTCATTATTACAGCATCTTCTATACTGTTATTGAAGACCTTTCTCATTACCAAACCGATCTTCCTTGAAAGTCAAAGAGAGAGCTGGTGGGGGATCTTTTTTGGTGCCACTTTTAGCTAAAAAGTCTGCTTTTTCATTCCCCAGAATTTGGCAGTGGCTAGGGATCCATTGAACTTCAAGTGCTCTGTCTTGCTGACGGAGGCTGGTGAGAGAGTTTTTGAAGAGCAGCGCATCAGGGTGATAATTTGCTGCTCCTGTAACGAACTGCATAGCTGAGATGCTATCGCTGAGGATAATAAATTTATTTTTGTTGAGAGGAAAGACTGGCGTTTCTGCAATTTTCTGGGCTGCCCTGGCGAGTGCTGCAACTTCAGCATCAAAGTGTGTTGCACCAGCGCCAAGAGCGGTGGCCTCCTCAAAGAAGAGGCAGTATACGCCATAACCATTTTGATTGGTGGTTTTATCTTCAGAACCATCTGCGAAAATTTGCACCCACTCACTGAGAGGGAAGTGCTTTTTCAAGTAAGCTACTGACAGATTTTGAGCTCTTTTTGGTCCAGGGGGTCTATTTACTAAAAGTGACACCGATGGTGACAGCGACAATAGTCGACCGGAACGACAACTTAAGTGAAAAGAGCAAGTGAGAAACTGCCACCTAGAATTTTCATCATACCAATTTAAATAGTAACTGTTACATTAGTGACATTACTAATCGACTCATCAACTAATCGAGATATGATCGAGAGAACTCTTAGACTAATCGATTTGTGAACGATTATTATACCTTCACACTGGCAGTGACTTGTGAACTTCCTGTATCTGTCTAAACTATGTCTGGTTCAGTTGCACATGGTTGTACATTATAATAAATGTAGTTTCTTTAATTGTTCTTGTTTCAAACATTATCTCAGCATAATAAAACATGGTGGCAGCGGTAAAACAACTCAAGAGTTAGAACTAAACCGGGAGAAACAACCATAACATAGGCCTAGCCTACAGTCATGCCTCTGACACTTCAAGAGCCAGGGCCTAGCCCTACCCCCAACAGTACGTATCAAATCGAGGCCCATGAAAAATTTCCATTCAGTTTACCACAAGAATGGCTTAAGTGGTACAGGAGGTTCGAAAGGTTTCGAACTGCATCAGGTTTGATCCTAAAGAGTGATGAAGAACAGGTGAATACTTTGATTTACTTAATGGGGGACTGAGCAGATGATATTCTGCTCATGTAAAAATTAAATGATTAGCAACTCTAATCATACAAAATTTTATTGGAGAAATTAATGCAACATTTTTCTTCAAAGAAAAATGTAATTTTTGAACAAGCCAAGTCAACAGGAGGTGCCAGGGTTACGATGAGCTATTGGTGGACTACATAACCTCACTTCATGCCCTAGCAAAAGATTGGGAGTATGGAGGGCTACACGATAAATCGATTCGAAATAGAAACGTAGTAGAAGTTTTAGATAGGAAGCTTAGTAAACACCTACAACTGGAGGGTGACCTTACGCTGGAGAAGGCCATATTGAAAGTATGGCAAGCAGAGGATGTTAAGCATCAACAAACCGAACTATATCCTACTGCAGATGTTAACCAGGTCAAACACAACAAACAAACACATCACGGAGATTCCGGTCAGAAAATTAAAACCATATTTAACAATCCTAGACCAGAGACCAAGGGGAGAACTGAGGGAAATGAAGCATGCAAGTAGTGCGGGTATTCCATGCATCCTGGAGGTAAGAAGAACTGTTTAGTTGTAGTATATTGGCATCACTGGTGCCTATCGCCATGTATGACAAGGGCTCAGTGACATGGGTGGAGCCTAGGGGAGGCAGAAGACACACACGCACAATCATGGCGACCCGTGAGCATTGTATAAGTTGTAACCTTGTGAATCAATAAACTAACATAATCAGACTTATCATGTACATTTATTAATTACGTGTGCACGATATACAACATGGTGTCAGAAGTGACTAAATAACTATCACTTAAGTGATAAAAATAACGAATAACGAACGATTTTAACTGTTCAATCGGCGTGTTTGGTCTAGGCCTAGCCTAACGCGTAGGCCTACGTACTCTACAGCCATGGACGCGTTATACAAACCACCTGGGGAACTAAACCTCAACGGAAACGTCTCGGAAAACTGGAGAAAATTCAAACAAAGATTTGAAATATTTATGAAAGCGAGTGGGGGAGACAAGGAAAAGGACGAGTCTGTAAAGGTATCAAAATTATTAAGTTTTATTGGTGAAGATGCACTTGACGTTTTCAACACCTTTGTTTTATGTTTATGGTATGTACTTACTATTTATGGTATGTTTATGGTTGTATGGTTTATGGTTCTCGTGTTACTGTGAACACGGATCATAAACCACTTGAATCTATTTGTTTAAAAAGTCTTGACAAGGTGTCAGCCAGACTTCAGAGAATGATGCTTAGGTTACTTAAGTACCAAATCACTGTCACGTATGTGCCAGGCAAGTATCTCTATCTGGCAGACACATTGTCCCGTGCTTACCTCAAGGATCCAGTGACTGACGATCTAGAGATGAAGTACATAATACATTCACTTGTAAAATACTTACCTATGACAGAGGAACGTAAAACCCAATTCAAAATCGCATCACAAAAAGATGAAGTTTTGCAATGCCTTGCAAAACTTTATCATAATGGCTGGCCTAAATATAAACAGGATGTACCTCTCAAAGCTAGATACTATTGGAATGTAAAAGATGATGTTCATGTGTCTGAGGGGTTATTGTTTTTAGGTGACCGGCTCATTGTTCCTGTAGAACTTAGAAATTACATGTTACGGTTAATACACGAAGGCCACTCTGGTATTGAAAGATGCAAAGCTAGGGCCAGAAGTACCCTTTACTGGCCTGGTATGAGTTCTGATATTGAAACCTTAGTTTCAAAATGTATGATATGTGAACGATTTCGCAGTGCAAATCAGAAGGAACCTATGATTCCACATGTAGTGCCTAATCGGGCATGGGAGAGGGTTGCCTGTGACATTCTAGAACTAGGTAACGACAGCTATCTTGTTGTAGTGGACTATTACAGTAAATGGCTTGAACTCACACAACTAAAAAATAAAACTGCCACAGAAGTAATAATCAAATTAAAATCCATTTTTTCTCGGTTCGGGATACCAGATGAGTTTGTATCTGATAATATGCCGTTTGGAAGTGTTGAATTCCATAACTTCGCTAAGGAATGGGACTTCCGTCTGGTAACTTCTTCCCCCCATTATCCCCAGTCGAACGGCCTGGCAGAAAAATCAGTGTCTATTGCAAAAAACATGTTAAAGAAATCTAAAGCTGAGGGTAAGGATGTGTATATAGCACTACTAGAGTATCGCAGCACTCCTGTTAAAGGGATAGGACTCTCTCCTGCCCAGCTATTGCTAAACCGAAACATCAAAACTAAAATCCCTACCTTGTCACATTTGCTTAATCCAGATCTTCAATCTAATATTAAATCTAAACTTTTAGAAAGGCAATCTAAACAGAAAGACTACTATGATGCACATGCCAAGTCGTTAAACTCACTTGAGCCAGGTGCTAATGTTCTTATCAGGAAAGGTAGAATCTGGGAACCCGCCCAAGTAGAAGGCATTCATCCATCTCCTAGATCTTACATTGTTAGAGACCAGAACAACACATGTCTCCGACGCAATAGGCGTTTCCTCAGCGAAACAAACAATCCTCCCATATTTGTAAATCCTGAGATAGAGATTGACCCAGGAGTTAACACCCCGGTTAACCCCTCACTCAACCCCATCTCTGATCATAGTATTGCCACAGGTATAACCCCTAGTACTGGTGACTCTATAATCACAACCAGAAGTGGCAGAACCGTAGTAAAGCCAAAAAGATTCAAGGACTTTGTATAATTAATCATGTCAGTGTTAAGATTAGAAATTCACTTATCAAACTGTTTAATCCTAATTATATTGATCTCTCACACATTGTGGTTTTTGAAATATTTGTATTACAACTTGATGGTATGTAAACTTAAGTGTGGAGGTGTAGTATATTGGCATCACTGGTGCCTATCGCCATGTATGACAAGGGCTCAGTGACATGGGTGGAGCCTAGGCGAGGCAGAAGAAGAGAGAGCGCACAATCATGGCGACCCGTGAGCATTGTATAAGTTGTAACCTTGTGAATCAATAAACTAACATAATCAGACTTATCATGTACATTTATTAATTACGTGTGCACGATATACAACACCAGTCAAGGACAAAACTTGTAACTGATGTGGCAAAATTGGGCATTATGGACTGGTTTGCATGTCTAGGCATCACACCAATACAAATAAGAAAGTCAACGTTGTTGAGTCGAGCAACAATGAAGCAACAGATTCATGGTTGGGTCCATATTCATCAATGCTGTTCTGAAAGATGGTTGGACGACTTTCATTAAAGTAGGCCCTACAAAGAAATCTGTTACATTTAAAATAGATACTCCTGGTGCAGATGTTACCTGCATGCCGGCAGAAATGTTCCAACAAGACAAACTTCAACCAAATGACATTCAGTTATTTGGGACGGATAAAAGTCCACTTAATGTGATAGGGATGATCCAGACCACTATGACTTCGGAAAGTACGGGATAATCTATTCTAAACCACAAGATTTATACCGTTGTAAACCTTCCCACCGCGCTCTTACGACGAGATGCAGCAGAAAACCTTGGTGTGGTTAAACGTATAGCAGCAACTACTACCAGTAGGCCTGTTTTATCCAAACCAGTTGATCCATACAAGGAATTTCCTGAACTTTGGCAAAGCTTAGGGAATATTTCCTGTCAACACACAATTGTTCTTAATCCTGACCATATACTTTATGCTATTTCATGTCCTAGGACAGTACCAATTCCTCTTAGGAAGGAAGTTCAGCGCGAGTTAGAGAAGATGCAAGACATGGGAGTTATATCTCCTGTTGAAGAACCAACAAGCTGGTGCGCTCCCATGGTAGTTGTTCCGAAGCGAGGAGGGGGCGTTCGTATTTGTGTCGACCTCACATGACTTAACCAGAGTGTCCAACGAGCATGGTTCCCGATTCCTGGAGTTGAAGAGACACTTGCTCAACTCTCAGGTGCAAGATATTTTTCTAAGCTTGACGCGAACTCAAGGTTCTGGCAGATTAATTTACACCCTCAGTCTAGACCTCTTACAACATTTATGATGACATTCGGGCGGTTTATGTTTAATAGACTCCCATTTGGAATAACCTCAGCTCCAGAAGTATTTCAACATCACATGCAAAAATAACTTCAAGGTATCGAAGGTGCTCTTTGTCACCTAGACGATATCCTCGTTTGGGGTGATCGCGAGAGATTCACGATCAACGCCTTAGACAAGTTTTGGCAAGACTCGAAGAATCTACTAAGACTTTAAACTTGGAAAAGTCACAGTTTTGTGTGGAAAAGGTGACATATTTAGGTCACAAGCTCGGCGCGAATGGGATCACACCCGATGAAGAAAAGGTGAAATCCATAGTGGCAATGGATCCTCCAACCAACACCACGGAGTTATTGCGATTCCTAGGCATGTTTAACTTCATTGGACGGTGCATTCCTAATAAATCAAGCATTCTTGAAATCATTGCATTACTTGCTACAGAAAGGAAACGAGTGGGTCTGGGATAAAGCCCAACAAGAATCTTTTGAACATATCAAACGTCTAATGACATCAGCTCCAGTATAAGCATTGTTTGATCCAAGCAAGAAGACCAAGATGTCAGATGATGCTTCTTCATAAAGGATTGGAGGAGTTCTTCTTCAAGAGCAATCTGACGGAACATTACGACCCGTGGCCTATGTTTCACGAACACTTAGCAAAACTGAAAGGCAATATGCTATCATAGAATGGGAAGCTTTAGCCCGTACTTGGGTTTGCAATATGCTCAAGAACTACATAAAGGGTTTACATTTCTCCCTCGAAACTGACCATAAACCTCTCGTTTCTATTTTTTCCACAAAACACATTGACGATCTATCACCCAGGTTACTAAGATTCCGTATCCAATTGATGAGGATTCTCCTACACGATATCATATACACCTGGTAAGCAGCTAGTCACAGCTGATGCCTTGTCCCGTAAGCCCATAACAGTCACTGAAACTCAACCCGATGAACTAGAGGAAGAGACGACAGCTTACGTCCAGTTTGTTACAAGCAATCTTCAAGCAATCTACAAGCAAAACTTTTGAAAGAGCAAATAATTGACCCACTAATGAATAAATTGTTCGAGTACACTCAACATGGTTGGCCGGTGAAACAACATCTGAACCAAGAACTTCTGAAGTATTGTTCTCACCGTGATGAGCTGTCACAGCAACAAGGAACTCTTATGAGAGATAATAGATTAGTGATTCCAGCCACTCTACGTGTGGAATTGTTAAACCGCATTCACGAGGGGCATCAAGGCATTACTAAATATAGAGCCAGAGCTGCACAACTTGTGTGGTGGCCTGGTATATCAAAAGACATTGAGGAACTAATCCGAAAATGTCCTAATTGTGTACAAGAGAGACACAATATGCATTAGCCTTTAATTCCATCTAAATTCCCACAAAGGCCATGGCAAAAAATTTTGATGGATTTCTTCAAATTCAAATCGTGGTACATGATTATCACAGACTACTTACTATTCAAGTTATTTCGAGATAACAGAGTTGTCATCACTGCTAGCATCATCACCAATAAACTTCCCCAAGCAAGTCTTCGCACGTCATGGAATACCTGAAGAAGTTTACAGTGACAACGGACCGCAGTTCCAATTGATCGCCACTTTAGAATTTGCCCGATTTACAAAACCGTTAAACAACGTCTGAAGAAAGAAAGTGACCCTTACAAAGCACTTTTGGCATTACGGTCAACTCCTCTGGCTAGTGGATTCAGTCCCGTACAACTACTGTTCAATCGTACTTTACGAACCACTGCTCCAAGTTCATCTGAACTTCTACAACCGCAAGTTCCATCAAAAGAAATCCTGCAGAAGAAAGAAACTTATCTAAAAGCTAAGCAAAAGACTTATTATGATCGCAGACATCTTGCACGCGAACTTTCAGAACTATTGTCGGGAGAACCGGTGTGGGTCATTGATCAACGCACACATGGACGAGTCCTGGAGGAGTCAGCAGAGCCTCGTTCGTATGTTGTGGAAACTCCGAAAGGAAAACTACGACGTAACCGTTATCACCTCGTACCGGCCCCGTATCTTGACGATCCGAAGGAAGTCTTTGTGCAATAACGAACACCGTCCAAGATGGTATCGCCCAAGATCCCAGACGACAAGCAACCTATTCAAGAATTTGCGCCGACATCTCACAATGTAGAACAGCCTCTTGGACAAGTGCAAACTCGTTCAGGAAGAATCGTTACCAAAAAAGTTAAATATTTAAGGGGAGGATGTTGCATTAGTGACATTAATAATCGACTCATCGACTAATCTAGATATGATCGAGAGAACTCATAGACTAATCTAATTGTGAAACGATTATTATAAATTCACACTGGCGGTGACTTGTGAACTTCCTGTATCTGTCTAAACCATAGATACTAGGAAATGTCTAGTTCAGTAGCACATGGTTGTACATTAAAATAAATGTAGTTTCTTTAATTGTACTTGTTTCAAACATGATTTAAACATAATAAAACAGTAATTACTTACATTTTTCTGTATTATTTGTTTATTACGTTAAGGAAACATTGGCAGACGGCATTAAAAATATTAAATGTGTATTTGCTGCCAATACACAGCTTATAAGCTTGTATACTGTATAGCCGCCGTCAGATACGTGTCTTTTGTCACTAAAGTTGTCAGGTTTTGGTCGATTATTGTCGCTTGTCGCTGACGATCGACTGTTGTCAAGTAGTAAATGGACACCTTGGACTTCCTTTTTCTCAATTCCGTAAATTTTCTTATTTGTATTAAAATGATTTAATGTGTCTGGCAAACTGGCAGGAGGTGAATCTTCAAAAGAATAGCCATGGTTCTAAAAAAAAAAAACGCGCAGACTGCCTCCATCAGTTTGATGGCAGTCTCAGCAAAGTTTGAATGAGCTTTTTTCTTAGAGGGTATTATATTCAGCAAAAATCAGGGTCGAGGCGCACCAATTTTTCATGAAGCTGAATGGCGCGCAGTTCCATTTTCAGCATCAGTGGTTCAATCTGGCAACACCATTCTATTGATTAATTTGGGGCGGTTTTGACTCCTCCAGTGGTGACTCCTCCAGTGCTCATGGTTTTGGACTACGTTGATCAACCTTATTTGTGGTCAGTTCCTGTGGGAAACAATTCAAGGCCGAGTTCCATGGCTGGTAGGACGTAGCTCTTTAGGTCAGTCTAAGGGGTTAAATTTTGAATTGAAAAAATGATATAGTAAAATGATCAAGAAATTCTCTTGTGAAATAAGCTTTATTCAGAAGAAGGGATTTCAATTTCTAAGGAGTGTAGGCCCAAGTGAATTAGAGTATTTAATTGATACTGGTAATTGATTATGTATTCTACTACTGCAATGATTCTTCTATTCTTTCATAAAATGTTTATTTACATTTAACCAATATTTCACCAATTTAGACAAGAAAAAGAAGAAGAAGAAGAAAAAGAAGATTTCTGAATGGTGAGTTTTTGTACAAGTCTCCGTCAGCAGTTACTCAAGAATATCTTACCTCCATTTCCATTTTGGTTTAAAGGGTGTAACTTCATCTGCTCCCCACTACCATCCTTTTTCTTAAATTTAGACCTGTAAAAAGAAAATATATCATTATAGTAGAGTATATATAAAAAAAAATATATAAAGCATTAAATAATAAGGGAGTAAATTTTTTTGATAATTGAAGGAAATATAGGTGATAACAAAATGGGGCTTTCCAAGATGAGCGTATGAGCTACACTAACGGGATAATTCCTTCACGCCAAATGTGTATGTAGGCCTATATGAAAACTATACATCAAAATTTTAAAAAAAATACGTAAATAAATATGCGTTTGTCGTCAATAGATATTATTGTAATTATAATTGAGGATACAGTACAATGAATATGGTTATTTTATTTAGGAGCATATGGTTCACAGCGACGGAAGAGAAAACTGCTGCGGTTTAAGGGGTGTTTAACCGCTAAACTCAAAAAATATATTTCATTCAGGCTAACTAGTAATGAATTTAGCAATTAACAGAAAAATTATTAGAGCCACCATGATCTCCCAAAAAATTGTCAAACATGAGATTTTTCGAGCTACGTCCCATCAGCAAAAATCTCCTTTTGTAAATAACATGGGGACGATCTTTATACCCCGTGACCTTGGAGAATTTTGACCCCAAAAATTTTTGGCCATTATTGACGTACTCTACAGCCTTTTCCGTAAATTCTCTATATTTTGTTTTGTAATTTGGGCAAATAGTTCGGTCAAAATATGCTGATTACCAAGATGGGGTGTGATTTTGGAATGCATATTTTTGCGTGTTTGAGGGTATATTTGGGCACAGTTTCAAGACACGATGTAAAAAATGGATAAAAACGTAAAAAACCATTTTTTACCACATGATTTATAGCACAATACTACACTAAAATGACAGTTTACAAAATTATATCTGTGATTTAACACGAATTTTTCAATTATTTCTATCCAGATATTTGCGAAAATTGGTATTTTGGGAAATTTCTTAAATCGGCTTTAACCTACTTATGTTTTTGGTCCACATAGATACTAGAGCATAGTACCAATCTAAAATGTCCCTTTATAAAATCGTGCCTTGAAACTATGCCCAAATATACCCTCAAACACGCAAAAATATGCATTCGAAAATCACACCCCGTCTTGGGAATCAGCATATTTTGACCGAACTACTATCCCAAATTACAAAACAAAATATAAAGAATTTACATTAAAGGCTGAAGAGTACGTCATTAATGGCCAATATTTTTTTGGATCAAAATACTCCAAGGTCACGGGGCATAAAGATCGTCCCCATGTTATTTCTTATGGGAGATTTTTGCCGATGGGACCTTGCTCGAAAAATGTCATGTTTGACATTCTTTTGGGAGGTCATGGTGGTCACCATGGCCACCCAAAGCCTGAATGGAATATATGTTTTGAGTTTAGCGGGTAAATACCCCTTTAAGGGGAGCAGGAATGAAACTTATCGTCAAAGTTGATTTTTTGAGTTGAATATGTTTTATTGTTAATCACCATTAAATTAAAAAAATGTAATAATTTTTTTTTTTTTGCAAAAATTTATAAAATTTATGTTGCTATGACAACCATTGTATATTAACGACTTATAAATTAATGTATATAAAAAGAACGAGTAAATTCTTTTAAATGAATTTTAAAATTGTTAGCAAAAACTCTAAACTGCTGAATTAAAAAAAAAATCATATCTCTAAGTTGAATACCCTCCCTAAAAATGGTACCGGAAATGTCATTAGTGCACATGAAGTACACCTAAAATATTAACTTTAACACCCGTTTACTCAAAACTATACTTTCTTAAACTACGGTACATATAAGTTAGGCAGTTTTGAAGCTAGAGCCTTGAAATTTTGAGGACTTCTTTATTGAGATATTTTTGACAAATAGTAGGAAGGAAATTTTGAAAAAATTATCGGGATAAAATTATAGCGCATGCTTAGGTCTAAAAATTGCCCAATTTTTTTAATAATATATGTCTAAATATAAAATAAAAAAAAAAAAATCCTACTGTTTCTTACTATTGGCTTAAGCTACCCAAAAATTCAAAATTTGTGTCTCTAAGTTAAATAGTGTTCGATTAAATGGTACCGGAAATCTGCAAATTTAACATGGGGAACATAGGCCGTTCCTGCTCCCTTAAGCTGATAGGAGATAGCTTCTCAATGCAAAAGTTTTACTAACAAAATTTAGACAAACAATACCGATTTCCGATCTGTTTAACTATTTAACATGACAACAGTACCAATGGATATGTCTTGCAAGTTGCAACATTATAACAAATGTTTACAAATTGCTACTTAAAAATAATCATGATTTAATGAAGGGTAGTTAATAATGTTGTTGAAAATAATAAGAATTATTCTTAAAGGGCCCATGCCTGCTATTTAGCATGCCATAGTGAAAAATACAGCTGCCATTTGAAATGTACAATTGCAAATCTTTGTCGGACTTTTCGCAACATTTCTTTCTTCATCTACCAAAAAATATTAATACGTTTAGTGATAACTATAACCTTACTGAAGTAAGGTATTTACGCCAGTCTCAGAATGTTTATTTTTATTGAATTACTTGTAAAAATAGCAGATGACAACTGCGGGCAGCAACAGCAGCAGCACAAGAGCATAGAGACCAGGGTTGACGGTGGCAGGTGGGGCCGTGGAATTGATTTTTGCCTCGAGGAAGGAATACTCCGTCTTGTTTCCTTGTTGGTTGACCACCACCACACGAATGCTCAGTTCGGTCCCGGAAGGTAGTGGGTAATTGCAGATTGTCTGACAAGACCCATCAGCCCCCTCGCCAACCACGAAGCTCAGCGGGTCTCCTGTCGGCTGTGAAACAAATAACTCTCTACGAACAACTAACAACAAAACTCTCTACCTACTGTACCTAATATTTGTACCTTTATTTGGTGGCAGGTTAGGAAAGACAAATAAGGCAGAGTACACACAACTTTTCACCTGCTTAGCCCAGGAGTAATCGACTAATCGCACGTGGTCATTTAGACGGACTATTTTTTTCAACAGTTGGCATCTGTACAGTATGCATGCGGGAACCCTGTACCTCCACCTACCTTTCTAAAATACCTATCAACAGTGACTGGCAGTTAAAACGAGTTAATGTTTGAAAGAACTTTAGCAAGATTAATCCTTATGCTCAGACGCCCTGCCATTTCGACCGCTGCGCGACTACTAAAGTAAGCAAAATTTACATTTCTACCATTATCCTGCAACCTATGTACCCTATATACAAATATACATATTTTTCGATTGTTTGTTGTCTATCAACTACATGCAGTGTAGGCTAAATATAATTCGCGAATTTACAGTTCCTCAAACCTCAAATATCCTCATTTATGTAATGTGCATTTAGACGAGCAAAAAACGTGATCATACTTATACCAGATTCATTGTTACCCATTAGGATATTTTAGAAATGATAAAATTAAGTTACATTCATAATCAGAACATCAATGTCGACTTATTTGACAATAATACATGCGTCAGTCTAAATGACCGCGCACGACAACTAACGTAGCAAAGAGGGGCGCGACTTGATTACTCTCGGATTAAGATGACTGCAGTCAATTTTTAGTTAAACTTCACCTGTGGTAGTTCAATGATGGAAGTTAAGTTCACACATACATATTTTCACGTACATGTTATCATCAGCAAAGTTACATTCTTCACCATTCATGTTCTTGTAGCAAATGACCCCTACTCTTAATGGTGTAACCTGAACTGCGCACAATTAAAACTGTTTCTTTTTGCATCATATTGTTCCACATTACAAGAGAGGTGAGAAAAATAACAACAAAAAACACACGATTTTATTATTAAATTTAAAGTCGTTCTGTTAAACAATCCTCTAAAATCCTTATGTTCCATGGATATACCCATTCTTACATATTATATAGTTTAATCTCTAATGAATGAATAATGATGCATAATTGAATAATGAATTAAATTAATTCAATAATTCAAGAGCAAGTTGTATGATTTATTGCTATAGCATATTTAATTTATAGTCTTGCAGACCGTATATAGGGCTAGTCAGAGTAGTTAGGCCTACATAAAATCTTTCAATCAGTGAAAGTCTGGTACAATCATAATTGTAACATTCCAACTGAGAGCCAAGTATTTTAAAAACATAGCCTACAAAAATCAAATCAAATTGTAAAAGCGGTTGAACCGATAAACATTGCAGGTCTAAGTTCAGGAATAAAAATGTCCGTACAAAATTCACTTTTCTTATGTCACTCAGCAGTCAAAGGCTACTCACTGTCAGCTCAGCTGCTATCCAGGCACGTGCTCTAGCCTCATCGTCCAAGTCCTTCAAGAGTTCATCAATCAGTTCAGAGTCGATAATGTGTTTTTCGGGACCATCCTCCAAGTCCGTCTTGGGAACAACCAATACATAGTAGTTACTGGGAACAATGTTCAAACACCTGTTATTGACGGTTCTAGACTACTTGCATCATAGGGCTCCACTTCCACTGTATGGAGTTTTGAACTTACAACGGGTTAAATATTTGAGGGTATGACAACTGTCCAAAATTCATGAAATGTTCACAATGTGCATGAGACAGAAAATACCATTCAAGCATTCATGACAACACAACAATTCATGTAACTTGACATTCTCCTTTCTTTTCTTCGTGAAACCAACAAGTATACGCATATTTATGTGCATATTTATTAGGCTGCAGGAAGGCCGTTATTAAATAATTTGATGTTTACAAAGTGAGGTACCTCCAATATGCACAGGTATTTGTCAATAGTATTTATAACAATGACCGATTTAACACCTTTTTTAACAATAACATACCTTGAAAAGTGTGTTCATAGCTCGAAGGCAGTCTAATCAAGCAAATATAGAGAAAACAAAGTTAGGCTACTACGTATAATAATCTGTGTAGGCCAAATTAATACATAATATTAATGGAAGATAAAAATTATTTTCCTATTGTTGCTACAGACCTAACATCATTATTGTTTGTTTAGAAATTTGTTTGCCTAATACAATTGTGTTAGTTTTTGGAAAAAAACATAATTTATGTACGTGTTTTTTAATGTGCTCTATCTATGGGGATGCACCTTGATACGTAATAAATAAAGGCAGGAAGGGAAAAAATGTTTAATAACTAGGAAAACGCTTAAGTCCCGCCGCGTTGTTGGATGAGCGTAATTGGTACATTGAGCTGTCATGTGTTATGCGGATTTTATGTTGTTCTGTGAAAAAATCATTACAAAGTCGAAGAATTTTTTTAAATAAAATAAAATAAAATAAAATATATATATATTTTTTTAATTATTAATCGTAATTTAAAAAAAGAATAAATCGTAAAATTGCGATTTTCATGAGAAATAATTTTTTGATTGCGCTCAAATTTCACACGAATATCGTAATTCATGAAATTAAGGTTCTGTAAAAGAATCATTACAATAGGATAAAGCATGTAGGTGTTATAAGTCGAAGACATTTTTTAAAAATCGAAAAAAATCGTAAAATTGCAATTTTCATAAGAAATAATTTTTCGATTGCGCTCAAAAACGTGGCAGTTCTAAGTACAGAGATTTCGAAGAGTCTCCATAAAATTTCATCGCAATCGGAGTATCGGTTTAGCCGGAATCGCGTTAACAAACAGCCAAATATACAAAAAGAAAGAAAAAAAAAATTCCGGATTTTTTCTCCAGTGTAGTGAAATGGAATCTTCGCTTCGCTCGCTACGCTCATCCAAATACAAACAATTATTATTCGTTTTAGAAATTTACAGGGAAAATATATTCATAAACCAGTTCTAACCTCAGATGATGATTTTGATGTGGTAAAGCAGGTCAACCAACTGAAGTGGTAAGATTTACCTTTCATTAGTTAGCTGATTGGCTACTCCTGGAATGGTAAGCGTAGCGCTGGTGTTAGTCGTTGAGTTTATTTCTAGATGACGTTCTGCGAAGTCGACCTTAGCAAGCTCGGTGGTAAGTTGAATGGAAGCGGCGATGCCTTCGGCGACTGTCACTCCTGTAACTTGCACTGTGTATGTTGTTGAAGGCGAGAGACCATGAACCTGGACAACGGAAGATTCAACAAATGTGAAATAGAAGCTTTGTCTTCACAAGAGAGCACAAAGGTACACGCCACAACATAACACACAGTTGCGTTGGGCATGTAAGACAAGGTCAACTTCCGTCCGTGAACCTTCCAGAGTGATTTGTTGTGGCAAAATGCCGTATTAATGTCTTTCAACCCCATGTGGGTCCCAGTAGTGCGCCAAGACGTTGACAGAACCCCACCCCACCCGCACGAGTGTAGACGAACATGTCGTCAGTAAACCTCTGCTTGAGGAAG
Organism: Sweltsa coloradensis; assembly: GCA_024449915.1. Classification (NCBI taxonomy): domain Eukaryota; kingdom Metazoa; phylum Arthropoda; class Insecta; order Plecoptera; family Chloroperlidae; genus Sweltsa; species Sweltsa coloradensis. Next base: position 56,076 of record JAMZAV010002280.1, on the reverse strand, counting down.
AGCTACAAAGTACGCCTCCAAAAATTCACAATTTTTTTGGTGTGTTTTTTATTATTACAACGCTTATATTAGCTTCATGTGTTTGTCTGTCTGTCTGTCTAGACGGAATCTTATAATCGATATTTCACCCACTTCTCAATGTCCAATCGAGCTGAAATTTTTCACACATACGTATCCTTGATGACAATAGATGAATCAATTAACAGATTCACTAATTAATTGATTCATCCCATGTGTTTGTCTGTCTGTCTGTCTGGACGGAATCTTACAATCGATATTTCACCCACTTCTCAATGTCCAATCGAGCTGAAATTTTTCACACCTACGTATTCTTGATGGCAATTGATGAATCAATTAACAGATTCACTTATAAATCAATTAATTTAGCATAATTAATAATTAATGTTTTATATGGAAATCGGTATTTCACCCACTTCCCAATGTCCGATCGAGCTGAAATTTTTCACACAGAGTCAGACGTATATTCTTGGTGACAATACATGAATCAATTTATCACATTCACTAGTTAATCAATTAATTAATCATAATTGATTAATCAAACAAAGCTTCGTATGGGAAATTAGTCACAGCTAGTGAGGATGGGCTAACCAGTTGCAGAAATTCGGACACGTCCACAACACAACATTACAACATTCGTTAAGACTAAAAAGTATTAAAAAAAAAATTACATGAAAAAAAATATTTTAAAACAAAGCTCATATTTAAATGTATTAAAAATGAAAAAAATAAATTTTCTACCAACAATTTTTTGCCTTACTCGGAAAATAAAAGCGTTGGGCGCTTACGGTATTGACATAGATAACAGAATTTTGTTGTTCATGGAGGAAAAGCGCCCAATGCTTTAATTTTCCGAGTAAGGCAAAAATTGTTGGGCGAAAATTTATTTTTTTACATTTTAGTACATTTAATGAGCGTTGTTTAAAAAAAAATCATGTAATATTTACTTATTATTTGCCGGCTCAATATGTTTTTCTTACATCTGTGGCCAACTCGTATCTTGTTATTTTGTAAAGAATTTTCCTTACCTTTCTCATTGAATGAAAATTGAAAATACAAACAGCATCATCACTAGAGATATCAGAAGTTAACTTAACAAGACATCCATAGACAAAAGCTATTAGCTATTGGACTGATGAACAATATTACCAAGGTTCCTGAGGGTTACAGTACAACAATTGTAGTAAATTTATTATATTATTATAATAAAAAAAATATATTTTTCATGAAAATCGCAATTTTACGATTTTTTCTTTTTTAAAGCAATTCTTTGACTTTATAACACCTATAAATGCTTTATTCTTTTGTATTGATTTTTTCACAGAACCTTAATTTTACGAATTAATATATTCGTGTAAAATTTGAGCGCATCAAAAAGCATATATTCAAATCATGAATTCTATGAAAACAAATTCTCTTAATCGAAGGAAATGAGTGTAGTGTAATCTTGTATTGTACAGAAAATATATATATAACTTGTACATAGTGGCTGTATGTTGTTATAATATGCAATCAATGAGAATAATTGTTCAATATTATGTGTATGAATTATCTTTTGTTGAGTTAAAACATTCCACAAATCCATATGTAACAAGGGTGAAGGGAAATGTGCAATACTATTTCATGTATATAACACATTAAGCCATGGGAATAAAGTTATCGTTTAATATTGTGTGGAAGCTGCTCACCGTATGGGAATAGGTTTCTTGGTTACCGGACACGTCCAAAGAAGAGTTCACCACGTTGAGCACACTACTGTTGAGCAGCCACGACGCTGTAGGCGTGAAGAACAACTGAAAGCTGCGTATCTTCCCGTTCGGTTTATCCGGCTGCTCCCATGTCAGCGTCACACTGTCGGTACTCACTTGGCTGCCTTTCAGTCCCAGGGTGTTCGGTGGGAGCTGAAACCAGCGCCAAGCATGGTTCTTAATGTCTTTCCAGCAAGTGTACCACCCATTTAAAACAAGATCTAATTGACTTAAATAAAAATACATAAACTTAATATTTTCCTCCGGTGTTGTATAAATATGGATTGTCATATTATATGAATTCATGAATAGATACAAAGTATATTTTTATTTTGCTTTTTCAAGAAAAAGCAATGTGATATCAGTGCTCATCTAAGTTGGTTGTCATTTGGTTCTAGAAGTAGTTTTTCTTACAATGGTAGTATCAACTGTGTAACATGAAATATGTGTATGTGAATGATGGATTGTAATATTGTTATTTATCAATATAAATCAGTTGAATAGATTACATCTGATTTTTCTTTTTATGCAAGGTAAATGTTAATCAAAACAATTTACATTTAGACATAAACAACTTAAAATTACGCATAAAAGTTTTGTCTTCATGACTATGGCGACATTACATTTACATTTGTCAAGGATACTGAAAAATTTCCATATTTATTTTGTTTGTTTATATTCACTGACAATGGTTAAGATCATTAAGTGTTGCCACGTTTTCATGTCATTTCTACTTATATTGAAATATTTTGTAACTTTGGTCTACAATATCTCAATGAGTTTACTGAGGTGACTTTTTAAAAAGAATAAGATTGTGTAATAACCAAAGTTATAACAATGGTAGTTAGCGAATTTCATGGTATTGCGGTCGCAAATAACTCGAAAAGTAATTCGGTGACATGTGTTTTATAATATCTTCATCATCAAACATACCTTCAAGAAAAATATGAAACAAATTTTGGGTCGATTTCATGGATTGTAATTTATGATGGAAAGACTTCAAGCGTATCAACAAACCGCACAGTCCTCGATGAAAATTCTTAGTTATGTTCCCAACTGTTACTACTTACTTGCAAAATTTACAAAAGATTTGGATATAGTTTAAATAGGGAATGTCGACCAGTAATTTCATATGCCCACAATTGATATTATTCATGTCATCATGTGTTTTCTAGATAGCTAGTAGAGAAAGGACTTTTGTTCCCTTCGATCCATGCCGTTCAACCTTGATGTATGACAATCAAAAATAGGTTTCTTGTCCTGTTCGCCTGTTCTACACATCCAACAGACACTAGATTAAAAAACTCCAAATCAATGGAGGTGCTTTCCAAGCAAGACGTGTCCTGCTTGAAGCCGGAATTGAACTGTTCATTCTTCTTCTGTAGCACTTGCGTTTACCAGTCGTAGTCAATAATATTTAACATCTATATATAGGCTAGATACTCAGTCTCCAATACGTCCGAACAGGCGCTAGCGTACCAAATGAAATTGATGCGTCAATCTGACCTATTCAAGATGGCGATTTGGCGTTTCAATTTATGCATGACATTATGTTTTAGATGCGATTAAGTATTTTTCTGGATTGTTTTGATATGGTTTTAGCTTGTGCAGCACTAGAATGCACAAACTGAAACAATAAGAAGTTATTGCATAAGATTGATTGATTGATTGGCTAATCGAGACGAAGGGCGGGACGTAAGGGGTGACGCGGGGGGACAAGGGGTGGACAGGCATGTGCTGGTCAAAACCAGCCACAAGCGTATGAGGAGGGCAGGGGTTCCCCCACGTCGTGGTCGTCTCCGTCTGTGTCATCATCCGTCCGTGTTGTCATTGTCGTCGCCGTCGGGGAGGTAGTCAAAGGGAAGGGGAAATAAAGTTCCCCGATGACGACCGCCTCGGGGAACTCGGGAATTTAGTTATAATTTGGTGTTGATGGATAAATATGATCACCTGTCAACCTGACAGCACACTTGAAAAAAATTGGGTCTACAAATCACTACAACCTACTTTAACATACAAACTGACAAATTCAAGTTGGCTTCTAATTGACACGCAAGTGGACCAATGACTGGGGAGTGGAGATCTTGCCTACTATATAGATATTAAATATCATTGGTCGTAGTGTACTCTTCCCACAGTTTATTCCGACCCTTATCTTGCCATTCTTTACGGACCACTTTGCACGTCGATGCATGCAGGTAAAATTTGAGAGATTAATGTGGCAGTTTTTTACTTTCTTGTCGCTTATTGCTATACCTTGTTTGGCAAGGTAGTCGGCCTTCTCATTACCATATGTCACAGTTGGCCATTATCCTTTGTGGCACAATTCTGTTCCCATCGTTCATGAGGCGCAGAATATGAAGTTAACACTGTGTAATTTCGGGTTCGGCTTCCTCCTTATTTGCAATGGCTGTAATCGCAGTCTTGGGGTCGGATAGGATCACAATTTTCCGGTTTTCAGATTTCGTTAGTTTCAATAGTGCTTCAACTATTGCTCAGATTTCTCCATCATATATGCTTCCATTGGCATTGGCACCAGCTGGGTACGTATGCCTCAAATTCTCAGATGTATATTCCTGCGCCTGCATATCCTTCCCCTGGGAATGCTAATCAATCAGTACACAGATGCAGCAATTTATTTTCGGTGTACTTCTGGCGAATGTATGACAATATTGATTTCTTTAGTTGATCTAGTGAGTGGTTGTTTTCCTTACCATTTATTTCTGGTATTGTCAATACATGTGAAATTTCTAGCAATGCAATATTTATGTTTGGTTCCCACCCCTAAATACTAAACACTTCCGGCGACAAAGACCAGCTCCCTAACTAAACCCCTATCTTATCAACCTGCCTATAACTAGGCAATACGAGTGTTCCCCAAAATGTGTACCTCCAAGAGTCACCCTTTATGAGCTAACGCTCGGTATGGGTATAGCCTCGCATGGGAAATGTTACCCAATGCGATGAAGACTACTACATATTTATGTTTGGTGGTAGGAGGTCTTGAATATTATTAATTGCCATATTCCCAATTAAATGCTCGTTGATTTGTCGTGCCTTCTTTATGAATGTTCATGGGTTTTTAGTTTTTCACATGGTCTGTGTTAATGTTTATGTAGAGTGCATTAAGCCATTAGTTTTGCTATGCTAGTTGTCCAATACCGAGTTTGTTAACTCTTAAGAGGAAAATGATACGTATATAATTGTGGAGAAAACTCTTTTGCCAGTTGGACTGGTGACACTGAGGAAAAATGGTACGCAGCCATAGATATCTATCCCAGTAGTTCTGATCCAGTCTCACTAGTCACTAGTTATTCATGTAGGATTCCGGCTGCTCCATTTTGTCTGGCATCTAGGTGTGGAATATTGGCCTTTGCTTCCATACCTACAATAGGTGCACCTCCAGTTACAATTCTGAGTGCAGTATTTTGGACTCTATTCAGAGATTGTAATGCATTTTTAGGGGCTTATGTTATGACTGCATTACCATATTCAAGCAATGGTCTCACTATGTTATATACGTGGAAGATAGTGTGTCCTCTGGTAACACCTGCAACTCTTTTTAACAGGTACAATCTTCTCCTTCCTGCTGCTTGCATTTTTTCAATATGATCGGATATTGCAATTTTTTGATCCAAAGTTACACCCAAGTATACCGGGTTATCCTCTTTCTGTAACGGGTTTCTTCTGTTTGAGTAAAAATGTTGGTACACTTCGTCCCGTGGTGTGGTAGTCGTACACTGTCTTCTTCTAGTTGACTATCATTGCGTAATTTTCTGTACATTCTTTCAGAGCTTTAAGGACTTGATTCATTTCAGTTTCCATCTTGTCTTTATCTCTGCCACTGTACCACAGCACCGTATCAATCATCATCTGCAAACAGCTTTACTTTGACCTCACTTCTCTTTTCGATGTAGTCAGCTAGCTCGTTTACGAAGATCAAGAAAAAGGTACGAACCGTGACTGCTCCTTGGGGAACCCCTGCCTTAGTTTTTCTGAATTTTTATCTTTTGTTCACATATCTTATGCTGGGTTCACAAGCCGACGTTGCGACGTCAACGTCACGTCGCGATCGCCGATGTTGGCCGCTAGGTGTTCACATGCTATGAGCGACGTTCGGATTTTAAAACTACGATTATTTCGTATTCAGACGTTTTCAAGTGTACACAAGTGCACAGAACAATAAAAGACTCGCTAAAATGCCAACAAGTAGCTCCATTCTTCGTTTTCGTAGATATTTACATCATTTTAGGCTTGTATGTTGAACTTCCGGCGACGTTCCGGCGTGGAAAATAGGAATCGTTTCTATTTTTGACGACGTCGGAAGGGGAGGGGCACGTCGCGTCGTCCCGTCACCTGATTGGTCGATAGCTCACTTCCCTCGTCGCAAACGTCGCGAACGTTGGCTTGTGAACCCACCATTACTCTCATATACCTCTGGCTCAGGGAATTTTTAGTTCACCTTAATGATGCTTGATATGTTCATTTCTGCCCTTTTGTACGATCTTTCTGTGCACGACATCAAAATACAGTTTGGAAATTAACATATACACTAAAAGTGTTGCTAGTTGTTTATTGAAGCCTTTGTTCACCTCCTGTTGTAGATTTGCCACTTGGTCGAGAGTGCTTCTATCTTTTCTGAAGCCAGACTGGCGTACTGTTATGAGGTTATTTGTCTACAGGTAGATTTTTAATCTTTGGTTCACCATGTGTTCCATGAGCTTTGCCATCACACTTGTGAGAGTTATAGAGCTAAAGCTCTCTATTTTACTACTGTCCTTTCTTTTCTTCACTTTGTGAATAACTTCTGCTTTTCGCCATATATCCTGTATGTTTTCCTCCAATATGGCATTGATAGTGTCTTAGTAATACAAGTTGTCCGTCTTTTCCTAGGTTTTTCAGGAATTCATGGTAGATAAGGTCAACTCCTATCTAGTTGATAGATCATCACACAAGAAATGCAAATTCAACATTTAAAAAGTAAACATTTTTTCTGAAATTTAAAACCAGTAGTGAGCATCATGAGGAATATTTTAGATGATGAATTGGGATTTTAAGTGAAAATGACAACACGTTCCATAGCACGACCGTACAAGCAAAATAAGTATAAAATCCAGACAATGCTACTGATGCCTACGTAGAAGCTATGACTAGGTCTGCCAATCCAAGCCCCAAATTCCCCTGGTACCAGCGGGTATAAGTTGTCTTGGGGGAAAAACGTTGCGTTTCTTAAACGCGTACACTATCCAAGGACCAACGACCTGGCCAAATAACTCGACTTATTCAAATTCTTTAAAACTTAATACATGTAAACAAAAATGTGTGTGCATTATTCAGACCTCCAAGCAAAAGTGAGGGGGATTAACTGCCATATTATATTTAATTTCTAAAAGCAATATTTGAGAGTAAGAACTTCTTTCCTCAAGAAAAGCAAAGTGTAAAGATAGCTCACCCTTCTCCTCTGTTCGTTCGGAAACCTCTGCCACAGGCCCTTCCAAGCCAACGTCTTTATTTTTGGCTGAAATCTAAAACATAGTTCAATTATGTCAACATTATTCTAATACGTATAGTGTAGGCCTACATGGCCATGCTCATAGGGAATCACGATATTATGAAATTTCTACTACATAGAAATAATTGTAATTTCTTTGGAAATCATCAATTTATCATCACTTAAATCATTGTACAATATCAGTATAGTTGTTAATATTAAACTAGGAAAACGCTCAGTTGGACGCGTTAAAAAGCGAGCACGTGCTATACAATAATTTGTTGATGGTCCAAATTTCAACCTGATCTTATATCTTAGGGCAACTGCTATCATGAGCCAAAAAAGCTCCAGCTTCGTGCGACTTTTCGTTGCCATGGTAACGTTACTTTTGTTAAAATGAAATTTCCATCTACACTACTTATCGAATCAAAATAAAATTAACATATTCGTGACCGGACGGACATTCTAAATTATTTGGCTACCTCAGATTTTGTCGCCGTTTAGTTTAAAAAAGAACTTTCGATTAACTTTAATGTAACTTTATAACTTTTTGAACGATTTTGCCACAAAACTAATGGCATTCAATCCAGATAGAAGCTTGCGGATGGTCCAAATTTCAACTCGATCCGAACCTCCGTTCGACCGCATCATGAGCCAAAAAAGCTGCGCGACTTTCCGTAGCCATGGTAACGGTACTTTGTTATAATGTAATTTCCATCTACACTTCTTATCGGATCTAAATAAAATTATCATATTCGTGACCGGACGGACATTCTAAATGATTTGGCCACCTCAGATTTTGTCGCCGTTTAGTTTGAACAAAAAACTTTGATTAACTTTAATGTAACTTTTTAACTTTTTGAACGATTTTGCCACAAACTAATGGCATTCAATCGAGATCGAAGCTTGCGGATGGTTCAAATTTCAACTCGATCCAAACCTCCGTTCGACCGCTATCATGAGCCAAAAAAGCTGCGCGACTTTCCGTTGCCATGGTAACGGTATTTTGTTATATTGTAATTTCCATCTACACAACTTATCCGATTAAAATAAAATTAACATATTCGTGACCAAGCGGACATTCTAAATGATTTGGCCATCTCAGATTTTGTCGCCGTTTAGTTTGAAAAAAATTTCGATTAACTTTAAAGTAACTTTTTAACGATTTGGAACGATTTTGCCACAAAACTAATGGCATTCAATCGAGAACGAAGCTTGCGGATAGTCCAAATTTCAACTCGATCCTATCCTCCGTTCAAAACGTTATGGCGAGACATACAAAAAACAAAAAAAAACAAAAACAAAACAACAACAACAAAACCAGTGATTTTTTTCCCGGCAGAGTCAAATGGAAACGCTCGCTTCGCTCGCTTAATAATTGTTTTATATGCCTAGTTATTGTTGTTAATTTGTTAACCTATTCCTATTGAATGTTTACTGAAATTTGTATGTAGTACTGTTTTTCATTGTGTTTTTTGTTTCTTTATGGTTTGAAAATATCTATTAGAAACCTCAATGTAAAATGACAGCAATGCTGTATTTGAGTGTTAATCAATAAATAAATGGTTATAACTTTTGAAGAATCACCATTGCCTGTTTTGTATTATTACTCTACAAAACATTCTTAATGATATGCTATTTTTATAGCTGCATCAATTCCCGGTAAGAAGAAGGTGAATTAAAAAAATCACAAAACATAGTCCAAAACATAGATGAGGATTCAGTAAATTTCAATACAAACGGTTCCAGAATGCAAGAGAGGGTTGATATTAACAATTAAAACACAAAATATATGATTTAAATTAGCATGCTAGGATAGTCCTTCACCTCTAAGCAAAATACTAGGAAACGCTCCGTTGGACGCGTTGATAAGCGAGCACGTGCTATAGCTAGACCCACATTGCACATTTTTTTTTAAATTTTAAATTTGCGACGTTCGCAGTCCACTAGCCACGATTCCAATATTATTTATTTTTGGCAAGGTATTTGGGTAAACCCGTGGGTAAACCTTTACTTTGTGGATAAAATCCACCGCCATCTAGAGGACTTGACATTATTTATTTGGGAAAACTATTTTAACTCTTTGATAATAACAAATAATACATAATACATACATACATACATACTTCCTCGATAGTATTTTGATTACTTCTAGGTGGCAGTGCATAGTGACCAGACTTCTCGTGCGACTTTTCGTTGCCATGGTCACGTTACTATCTGTTCAAATGTACTTTCCATCTACACTACGTATCGGATCAAAATTAAATTAACATATTCGTGACCGGACGGACATTCTAAATGATTTGGCCTCCTCAGATTTTGTCGCCGTTTAGTTTAAAAAAAAACTTTCGATTAACTTTAATGTAACTTTATAACTTTTAGAATGATTTTGCCACAAAACTAATGGCATTCAATCCAGATAGAAGCTTGCGGATGGTCCAAATTTCAACTTGATCCGAACCTCCATTCGACCGCTATCATGAGCCAAAAAGCTGCGCGACTTTCCGTAGCCATGGTAACGGTACTTTGTTATAATGTAATTTCCATCTACACTTCTTATCGGATCTAAATAAAATTATCATATTCGTGACCGGACGGATATTCTAAATGATTTGGCCACCTCTGATTTTGTCGCCGTTTAGTTTGAAAAAAAAACTTTCGATTAACTTTAATGTAACTTTTTAACTTTTTGAACGATTTTGCCACAAAACTAATGGCATTCAATCGAGATCGAAGCTTGCGGATGGTTCAAATTTCAACTCGATCCATACCTCCGTTCGACCGCTATCATGAGCCAAAAAAGCTGCGCGACTTTCCGTTGCCATGGTAACGGTACTTTGTTATAATGTAATTTCCATCGACACTACTTATCGGATCAAAATAAAATTAACATATTCGTGACCAAGCGGACATTCTAAATGATTTGGCCATCTCAGATTTTGTCGCCGTTTAGTTTGAAAAAAATTCGATTAACTTTAAAGTAACTTTTTAACTTTTCGAACGATTTTGCCACAAAACTAATGGCATTCAATCGAGAACTAAGCTTGCGGATGGTTCAAATTTCAACTCGATCCTATCCTCCGTTCAAACGTTATGGCGAGACATACAAAAAACAAAAAAAAACAAAAACAAAACAACAACAACAAAACCAGTGGCTATTTTTTTTCCGGCAGAGTCAAATGGAAACGCTCGCTTCGCTCGCCTAACAATTGTTTTATATGCCTAGTCATTGTTGTTAATTTGTTACCCAATTCCCATTGAATGTTTACTGAATTTTGTATGAAGTACTGTTTTTCATTATGTTTTTTGTTTTGATATGTTTTTTAAATATCTATTAGAAACCTCAATGTTAAATGACAGCAATGCTGCATTTGAGTGTAAACCAAATAATAAATGGTTATAACTTTTGAAGAATCACCATTGCCTGTTTTGTATTATTATTCTACAAAACATTCTTAATAATATGCTATTTTTATAGCTGCATCAATTCCCGGTAAGAAGAAGGTGAATTAAAAAAATCACAAAACATAGTCCAAAACATAGATGAGGATTCAGTAAATTTCAATACAAACGGTTCCAGAATGCAAGAGAGGGTTGATATTAACAATTAAAACACAAAATATATGATTTAAATTAGCATGCTAGGATAGTCCTTCACCTCTAAGCAAAATACTAGGAAACGCTCCGTTGGACGCGTTGATAAGCGAGCACGTGCTATAGCTAGACCCACATTGCACATTTTTTTTTAAATTTAAAATTTGCGACGTTCGCAGTCCACTAGCCACGATTCCAATATTATTTATTATTGACAAGGTATTTGGGTAGACCCGTGGGTAAACCTTTACTTTGTGGATAAAATCCACCGCCATCTAGAGGACTTGACATTATTTATTTGGGAAAACTATTTTAACTCTTTGATAATAACAAATAATACATAATACATACATACATACATACTTCCTCGATAGTATTTTGATTACTTCTAGGTGGCAGTGCATAGTGGCCAGAATTCTCGTGCGACTTTTCGTTGCCATGGTAACGTTACTATTGTTAAAATGTAATTTCCATCTACACTACTTATCGGATCAAAATTAAGATTAACATATTCGATGACCGGACGGACATTCTAAATGATTTGTCCACCTCAGATTTTGTCGCCGTTTAGTTTGAAAAAAACACTTTCGATTAACTTTAATGTCACTTTTCTAACTTTTTTAACTATTTTGCCTCAAAACTAATGGCATTCAATTCCGATCGCAGCTTGCGGATGATCCAAATTTCAACTCGATCCGAACCCCCGTTCGACCGCTATCATGAACCAAAAAGCTGCGCGACTTTCCGTTGCCACGGTACTTTGTTATAATGTAATTTCCATCTACACTACTTATCGGATCAAAATAAAATTAACATATTCGTGACCGGACGGACATTCTAAATGATTTGGCCACCTCAGATTTTGTCTCCGTTTAGTTTAAAAAAAAACTTTCGATTAACTTTAATGTAACTTTTTAACTTTTTAAACGATTTTGCCACAAAACTAATGGCATTCAATCGGGAACGAAGCTTTCGGATGGTCCAAATTTCAATTCGATCCGAGCCTCCGTTCGAACGTTATGGCGAGACATACAAACAAACTAAAAAAAAGTGACTAATTTTTCCGGCAGAGTCAAATGGAAACGCTCGCTTAAAAAACCAAAGAAAAAAGATCAGCTTTTAATATCGAATTACGAATCAAGAGAAATACTACCAGAAAGAACTGTTTTAGAGATGAGATTATGATAGAATTTGCAAAATCTCAAACAAAATCATTTCAAAATGGCAAAATTATAAACTCCTTAGTGTCACAGCCTAGTGTACGGCTGGAATGCAAGCAGACCATGCCTACCCCCAGCAAGAAATATGCCATAGAAGTAAAAGACACATAAGAATGAAATTGGTATTTTTGTTGCATTACAAGTGCAGCATTGCACTGTGGCAAAGGCATGCATCCATACTGTTTATTAAATAATTGAATACCTCGCCTATCAAAAATCTTGTAACTAACCGTGCGTTCTGCAAAACATTAATACAAATTTTCTAGTCAAGACATAATCGCGTTGTTTTGAGAAAAAATTGTCCAATGCAAGATCTACAACACGTGTATAGAGTCAGAAACACAATGCATCGCCTCTGCAGTGTTGCCGGACGGCTTCACTCGTCGTGATGATTGCACAATCTCGCCTCGGGACTATTATTTTGTATTATACTTGTTTATTATGTCTTCCAAAGTAATGTAGTATATTATTATTTATTTTGTCACTTAACAAATATCGGAGCATTGAATAACTGATAATAACTCGCAAATGAATGAACGACTATCTTAACGAAACAAATCTGAAATAAAACTTAGCAGAGCCAAGATTTCCGAAAAAACAACCTTCACAAAGATAATTATTATGACACACGAGGGTACAAGGGACTGTTTGTGGAGGTTGTGGCCTTTATAAAGTAACAATTGTTAAAATCGGGATTAAAACATGAAACTTACCTATTTTACTAATATGACGCCAAGGAATTCAAAAAATTATGACTCCAAGCTGAATCTCTGTAAGTTTTATGGTAATTAAATAATTAAATAATCAATTCAATTTCGAAACGAAAGCATGACAATAGTAGATTACGAATAAATGATACTCAATACTAAATCCGTGCTTTCCTACCTGAATTGTTGTAACTTTTAAACTAATTAAACTAATTATATTTCAATAAAATTTCTATTTAATAGATCAAAATCACAACAAATGTGAAACGTTCTTAATTATATGACTCACAAGGTATCTGAAAAAAAATTGTTCTAAGCTAAATCTCTTGATATTGGAATTAATTTAAACTTTAATCAATTACATTTTAGTACAAGTTTATAAAACTGCACGATATTGCAAAAATATACATTAAACTTTCCCAGTTTACTTAAAATGATTGGGCACTGATAACTTTACACTGTTTTGTGCCATGAAACCCCAATAACTAACTAACTTACTAAGTTAAAATTATCCCAAGAAACAATTCATACACTCAAGTTCAAGATGAATCTTCCCAGCTTCCCAAGTAAATAAATTAAAAACATTTATCTATTAAAATTTTATAAAACTTTATATATAGCAATAAAAATTGTGTGGAAAGTTATGAAATAAAACTGGTGTTATATAAAATCAGTTATATAACTGAGTGGGTAGACTCTAAATACAATATATTTATTTTATATATTTATTTATGAGAAATTAAAAATGTTTGGCCACAAACAATATGTTTTAAATTCACCCTGTTATTTTCGCTTATTATATATTTAATGTATAACGACAATTAAAAAATGAAACGTACTGCTTGTCATGGGTGTCAAATGATAAATATCAGTTATAAAGTAATGTGTAAATATTAATTATTTCAAGCTTATCGCGTGTAATTTTTTAAAGGGTTTAATTATTTATTTTGTTCAAATAGGGAACTGTCCTTGGTTTCAAATCCATCTTACACGTATTTAGTAATTTGTAATATTCAATTTAATAAACATCGCAATTAAAGTAAACTATACAAAATAAAATCTGTGGATTATATGCATGTTCAAAGTTCTTGGGTTTTGAATTACCGCACAAAGACTTAAGTACGCGCTCTTTTGGTTGTGACGTCATCGTGAGGTGAGGAGGGGAAGCTGATTGGCAGAACTGTCAGCTCGCCGCCTCGGCGAACCTCACGATGACGTCACGCCCACCTGCAATGGCGCATGGCCGTTTTCCGGCGCAGCCCGGTTCAAATTTTTCCTCGCTCACAGTTAGCGCTAATAAAAGCCGGACGCATAAAAAACTTTACTGGTTGGTATTTGAGGTTATTAGTAGTGACATATTCATATTTGGTAATGAAGGACAGTTCCCTATTGTACAATAATGTCAAATAATGAAGAGTCCGGGGTTTATCCAAGTTGACCTTGGACAAATTGCAACAGAAGCTAATTTATCATTGGATTTAGAAAAAACTAAATAACCCACAAAGAATCCCCTAAAATCTCCATAGGGTGGGTGGGTATAATCATCTCCTAAATGAGAAAGTAATAAAATTTAATTTAAAAAATATATTTTTGAATATTCATTCTATGTATTGTTAGTTGTTTTTATTTATGTTGGTTATGTTGTATAGTAAGGCAGTCGGACACTACATGTGTATTGGGCTTCAAGCCCTCTTCTGGCTACCTGTCTATGTTTTGTTTTGTACATGTACTGTACATATCCAAAGACAAATAAATAACAATAAAAAAAACTAACAACTATGGTATCTATTCAAAGATTATTTAAAATTAATTTTTTGGCCAGCAGAGGTCCACGAAGGTCAATTTTTGTATTTTTTCTATATGATTTGGTAAACGTTTTATTTTTGGCACAATAATGTTAATGATGGTCTTATTGTTGTTAATAATAAGTAAATAGGTCACACTTGATAAGGAAAAAGTCAATACTGGCAGAAAAAAGTTCAAATTACAATCTGTAGGACCGTAGTCAAAAATCTGTTTTCATACGTTTAGGTGCACAAAGATCATTTTAGGTAATAATGTTATTCACCGATGGAGGTTTCTCACGTACTACATTTCGAGACTATATTTTGGGACGTACCTGGATCAAAACAAAAACGTTAAAATCCTTACTGAAGGTTTTTCTCTTCGATTGTTAAATATATTTGACAAAATCTCAGACTAAGCCTCATAAAATAGCCCTTGGATTTGTTATTTTAACTAAAAGCATACCCTGTAAGTAGAAAGCATTAAGTTTGTCTACTGGAAGATTTTTTTCACAAAACTTATTACCTAGGAGCCCGCTATTGGGGCTGTACACTCAGGTACATCGTTTAAAAAAAGGGTTATTTTGCGTTTTTAATGTGTTTCCCAGCCGCCATGAAACGTAAATGAACTTTGAATACGTCATAGAGTTTTTTAGGTACCTGACAACCCATGTCAATTATTTTTGCAGCGTGGATTGAATAAAAGGGCTAAAAATTGAGCTAGAAGAAAAACAAAAAAGTGGTAGATTCGTCAATGTACTATCTGTCAGCTTAACACAATTTCAAGTAAGAATTTAATTTAGCGAGCGAAGGGAGCGTTTACATTTGACACTGCCGGAAAAATTAGTCACTGGTTTTGTTTTTTGTTTTTTTTTGTTTTTTTGTTTGTTTGTTTGTTTGTTTGTTTTTTTTGTTTTTTTTTTTGTTTGTATGTCTCGCCATAACGTTCGAACGGAGGCTCGGATCGAGTTGAAATTTTGACCATCCGCAAGCTTCGTTCTCGATTGAATGCCATTAGTTTTGTAGCAAAATCGTTCAAAAAGTTAAAAAGTTACAGTTAATCGAAAGTTTTTTTTTCAAACTAAACGGCGACAAAATCTGAGATAGCCAAATCATTTAGAATGTCCGTCCGGTCACGAATATGTTAATTTTATTTTGATCCGATAAGTAGTGTAGATGGAAATTACATAATAACAAAAGTAACGTTGCCATGGCAACGAAAAGACGCGCGAAGTTTCTAATGCACTGCCACCTAGAAAAAATCAAAATACTTTCGAGGAAGCAGTCTATTATTTGTCACCAAAGAGTTTAAATAGTTTTCCCAAGGAGTCAAGGTCCTCTAGATGGCGGTGGATTTTATCCACAAAGTAAAGGTTTACACACGGGTTAACCCAAATACCTTGGCAATAATAAATAATATTGGAAACATGGCCCTGTGGACAGCGAACGTCGCAAATTTTAAAATTTAAAAAAAATGTGCAATGTGGGTGTGGGTCTAGCTATAGCACGTGCTCGCTTATCAACGCATCCAACTGAGCGTTTCCTAGTAAAAATATAGTTTATAAAAAGTGTGATTTTATTGACTACTTCAGTATTTGAATTGCCAGAATTTCCTAGGGATTATTCATTGACCGCCAGCCAGAGCGGATGTAATTAAAAGAAGGGTCTCGCCCAGGTACTGGGACAGGTAACCCACGGTTTAAGTATAGTTATAGGCAAGAAGGGGATATCGGCAGTTGAATGACGACCCTCCCTGCACATTCAAAGGAGAATATAATACAATCTCATTCTATCTATTAATAGCAGCAGCCTTAATTGCCATGGTACAAACTAAGACTAAGATGACCGACCTTATGTATTTAGCACTCTTTGCGTACATGCAATCACGGAGAAAAAATTGTTATATTTTAAAACTATTGTGAGCTCTACAATCCAGTGGCTTCTAAAGAAGAAGAAGTCACGGCCTACTAGTTTTGTTTTACCGCCAAGGATGGCGTCAGTCAGTAGAACTGTTGTAATCTGTACTTGTGAGCTCCGATCGTACGTAAGTAAATTGTGTTTTATATCACATCGTCTGTCGAGTAACCTGTACTAGTTCCTGCATCCTGAGTCCCGGCGTAACGTTAACATATAATTCCCGAGTCCCGATATATTGTTAACATATTCAGAAGTGGAATATAACCTGAATCATGGTAGCCCTACCAACCAGTTAAACCTAGGCCTTACGACATTGTAAGACGCCGCAGCCCAAATAGGCCAAAACATGGAACAAAACCAAGCTGAAACATCATCTGCAAACCGAAATAGTCCGAACATAACCTCACAATCCGAACTAACAAACTACTCAGTTACTCCAGATCATGATGGATGAGAATAAAAGACGAGACGAAATGATGACGACCCTTATCCGAAAAAGCCTACCCAAGCTACGCCGATCCAAACACCTAGTCCAGTGCAACACGAATCATACCAAACAATGCCTGACCTCACAAAAACCATCACAAACTTCAATGGTGAAGGTGATTGCAGACACGCTTCCGAATGGCTTCGTTCGCTTGAGACTATCGGAATGTTGCATCGTTGGCCTGATGCATTCCTTCTTGAGTCTGCTAGGACACACTTAGTAGGCGCTGCAAGCCATTGGTATGCCCGTAAAAGATAGAGATACACACCTGGGAAGCATTCAAGGAAGCTTTTAAGCGATCGTTTGTAGGAACACTTGGACTTCCAGAAAAGTGGAAACGTCTCCAGGCTCGAGCCCAACTTAGAGGTGAGAACACTCACACATATTTTCATGAAAAAGAAAAAATTATGTATTATAAGACATGGAACTAACCTTTCATGACACAAAACGACAAATCGTGATAGGGTTGTGGATGGTCGAGACAGCTATGCTCGCAGCTTATGTCAAGACAACATTACAATACAGATGAGTTACTAGCCGACCTACGTGAGTGTGAATCTGTGGAAGCAGACCGAAGTGACCGAATAGGAACATACCAGACAATCCGAGAACAGACCTACCCACACGGGAACTAAGTATCCATCGCAAGACCAAAAACCTCACCCGCCTGCAAACCTGCCTGTAGCAAGACTACCCTCGACTACGAACAACATAACTTGCCTGTTGTGCCGAGAAAGCATCCATTTAAAGAATATTTGCCCCATAGAAACGTGAGCGGTGAACCATTATGCTTCAACTGCAACGGTTATGGTCACGTGTCGCGCAATTTTCCTGAAACAAAGAGGGTAAGGTACTGCATAAAGTGTCAACAAGAGGGTCACACCCAGAAGCACTTGCCCAAACTAGTCCACCCGCCACCATATCTGCCAATTCACAACGCGGACAAATCAATCAAATAGAACCAGATGGAAGTAACGTAGGCCTAAGTAAGTACCTAAAAACAGTTGTAATTGGTAAGCATGAAGTTCAAGCTTTGATTGATCCAGGATCTGCAAGTTGCGTCATGCAAGCATCTGCAGCCCTACACATGTGGTTTCGTCTTGAAGAGTCTACCGCAGCACTGTACGGATTTGGTAACGCTGACAAAGCGTGAAGCCGCTGGGCAAAGTAACGCGAGACATCTCAATCGATGGCGTGTCAGGTATCGCACCGATCCTTGTAGTACCCGACCAAGCTCTATGTATAAGCATGCTCGTAGGTAGGACATGGCTCGATCTGTCGAATATAGCATATTATGCCCAAGGTGGATGATAAACTAATAGTAACTTACCGAGACGACAAACTATTAGCAACTTCAATGTAACAATGCCTGACCACCAAGTTACCCCGATAATTACAGAAAATACTACCCTGTTAAGTAACAGAGTAAACTTTGTGCATGTAGAAAAAACACTCCCACCTCTAAATACTAAACACTTCCGGCGACAAAGACCAGCTCCCTAACTAAACCCCTATCTAATCAACCAGCCTATAACTATAGGCAATACGAGTTTTCCCCAAAATGTGTGCCTTCAAAAGTCACCCTTTATGAGCTAACACTCGGTATGGGTTACGGGTATAACCTCGCATGGGAAATGTTACCCAATGCGATGAAGACTACTACAACAACACTCCCGATCTGTAATACTTCTGAATTTCCTCAAACCATAATCTGTGGCAAGGATGAATTGCACCACCAACTTATCGAGGAACCGTCCAATAATTCTTTTGCCTTATCTGTGGAAAACCCAACTGACATAACCCTCGTATTGAAAAAAGGTCAATGTTTAGCCAGAGGCGACCTGGTAGACGAGATGCTACACGTTCAAGTAGTTGATAACCCCCGTCCAATCACACTTGCGGAGTTGAACAACTGACCACTGGTAACCGAAGCCGAAAAAAAAGAATTGCTCAAACTTGTGAATGAATTCCGGAGTTGTTTTGCCTTAAATATATCTGAGTTAGGGTGTACAAACTTAACCGCAATGGATATAATCGAAAAACCTGGTAGCCAGCCAGTAACCTGTAAACCATACAAGACAGCAGTCCATGAGCGCATGGAAATAAGTAAGATATTTGACGAATGGAAACGAAACGGTATCGTGCCCGAAACCCCTCCCCTTTACGCGAGTCCAGTGTAATTTAAAAATCGTAAGAAAATGGAGAGTTAGGTTGTAGAGACTACAGACGTCTAAAGCGCAGACAGCAAAATGAAATTTCGCTTTGCCAAAATCGATATATGTTAGAAAATTTGCAACAGAAAAAGTACACGTACAGATCTCGCTTGGGTTATCTGCAAATACCTAGATAGAATGGGCCCCAAGGAAAAGATCCCTTTATCACCCCGGATACTAGGGACAGCTGGATGCATGATGTTTGGTTCAGGATGGGCCTAGCGATTTCCAAAGGACCATGAATATAGCCCTGGGTGACCTGCGTAACAAAAAAGCTCTATGTTTTAGACGACATTCTGGTTCCTGCCCAGTCCTGGACACAACAATTAGATATCTGAGACTCGTATTCAAAGCATTGCAAGCCGCAAACTTGACTTACAACCTGTCAAATGCGAATTGGCAAGCAACAAGTGGACTATTTAGGATATGTTATCGCCACAACAAGCCTACAACCCGGAAGAAGAAAAATAAAAGCCATCGAAAATTTCCGCACTCCACAAAATGTACACGAGGTGCGAAGTTGGCTAGGTTTGACGGGATTTTTTCGAAGATTCATTCCGCACTATGCTATCAGAGCTGAACCTCTAACCCAGTTAACAAGGAAGAACCAGACATTTCAATGACTACCTTACAAGAGAAGCCTTTAACGACCTGAAGAATGCCTAACCTCTGCTCCTAGCTTGGCATTATAGACCCATCAGCTGTACTGAAGTGCACACCGATGCCTCATCACTCGGATTGGCCGGCATGTTAATGCAGGAAGGAGATGATAAGAAGATGTATTTAGTATACTGCGTATCCAAGAAAACCAATCCTGCCAAACAACAATATCACTCTTCAAAACTTGAACTAATGGCTATCGTATGGAGCCTGAACCGATTAAGCCAATACCTCTTAACGATTGATTTCACTGTGATCACTGATTGCCAGGCGTTGGTATATCTCAACGCAAAACGTACCTTGAATCCGCAGATTGCCCGTTGGTACAACCTACTACAAGAGTACTCGATAACTGAAATAAAGCACCGTCCCGGTGAGAAAATGCAACACGTTGATGCTCTAAGCCGTTGTCCAGTTGATGAATCTACTGAAGACACCATGGACGAGATCATCGGAGATCGACTCGATGTGTTCTACACGATGGACGTCGCCGATCAAGCTTTGATGATGCAGCGTAGTGACGCACAACTACGGGATGTGATCACCATTCTAGAAAAAACCCCTACAAAGTCGTACTAAGGACGAGAGAATGCGCATAAAAGACCTTGTTCTCAAACGCAGCCGATTGTTTGAGCCTATAAGTATCAACGAGTCTGAAAAATTATATTCGTAATACCTAAACACGATGAGGAAGAGTATCGCTGTAATAAAAACACGATCTTTCTGGACATTTTGGAGTGGATCGATCACTTGCAAAAATGTATGAAAATTACTGGTTTCCAACTGCCCGTCGGTACCTAAAACACCACATCGCACACTGTTTCGAGTGTTTAGTCACAAAAACCGTACGGAAAAGCGACCCGGCTTCCTAAATCCGATACGGCTGGGACACGACCCGTACGAAACCATTAACATAGACCATCTAGGTCCGTTCGTAAAAAGCTCCCTACGCAATCAGTACATTTTTCTGGCAATCGACAATTTAACAAAATTCGTTCATTTGTATGCTGTGCCCGACACGTCTACCAAGAAGGTACTGGAGAGCTTGAATAACTGATATGCCAACGAAGACTCCCGACAGGATCATCAGTGACCGAGGATTATGCTACACCTCGCATGCTTTTGAGGAATACTGCACGACGAAAGGAATAAACCATGTGCTGAAACGCCACAAGGAATCCGCGGGCGAACGGTCAAATAGAACGCGTAAAACCGGACACTAATACCCCTAATAATGGTAGCTATCGATGACCCAATATCACCGAGACTGGGATAAAAACATGATGTCAATCGAGCGCGACCTAAATAACTCTTATAACAAAGCAACGAATCGCACTGCCACCGAAATGCTGTTTTGGTATCAGCCGCATTTTAATGACGGAGTGGAACGAGTCGTTACCCAAGGGAGCGGTAATGCCGAGTGGCAACTACTCCAGAAAATTCGCCAAGATGCCTTAACCAATATCGTCAAGAGCCTAACTCTTATGAAGCAACGTTATGACAAGGGACGTCACCAAGGCCCCGCCTATGATGTAGGTGAGATGGTGATAATGAAACGTGCCCCTGTCCACACCGGTTTGCCTACTAAGACCTAACCCCGTTTTCGTGGGCCCCTGGTAATAACTAAACGACTGTCAGGAGATACATACAGAGTAGCCGACCTGACGGCAGACCCCGAAGGAAGATGTTACGCAACCACGGCCAGTGCAAACCAACTGAAGTCATGGGGAACCAAGTTCGCTGTTGACAATGGTGAACCATCCGATGGGGAGGATGAAATTACTGTTCCAGATCCTGAGCCAGTGAACTTCAGCCTAACACCGAACCATTCCAATGGACCGTGAGGGGAAGACTACGCTGTACGCCAACCTGTTGTCCGCCACGACGAGCCCCTTCCTGACGGAAGAACTGCTTCGAGGATACGGGAGAGACCAGTCCACCTGGAGGATTACGTCTAGAGCTACAAACCTTATCGTTGGTTGTTACAAATATTATTCATATTTAGTATAATTGTAACTTGACACAGTTCATTTTAGTCACTTGGAAATTTTTTGTCATAGGAACTAAATGACGGTAGTAATAATTATGTCTCATGATGGAAAGTATTATTTAGTAAATTGTCATATTTTTTTACTGATCTGTAAATTACCTAACCATATGTTGTTCACACTCATATCAAATTAAGATTCTTATTTGAGGACAATTAAATTGTCACAATGACCGAGTGTGAGCTCTACAATCCAGTGGCTTCAAAAGAAGAAGTCACGGCCTACTAGTTTTGTTTTACTGCCAAGGATGGCGTCAGTCAGTAGAACTGTTGTAATCTGTACTTGTGAACCCTGATCGTACGTAAGTAAATTGTGTTTAATATCACATCTTCTGTCGAGTAACCTGTACTAGTTCCTGCATCCTGAGTCCCGGCGTAACGTTAACATATAATTCCCGAGTCCCGATATATTGTTAACACTATATTGAACATACCTGTATTCTATAACTCTCATTTTTTGTCAGCTTAGTCAAGGTGTAACATTGGAGATGTCCTGGCGGGTTACATTTAGCGTCATCAGAGTTAACAGTTAGCTCCAGTTGAACTTTGTTATCAGCAGAATAATGGCCTTTATAACACTTTATTCGGTAGTACTCGAGTTGTCCGCGAGGGGGAGACGGTGGCGCCCAGCGCACTTCCAGCGAGTCATCGTAAGACTCGAACACTGTCAGCTTGCCGACAGCAGGCGGCGCGCTGAAAGTCAAACAACGAAGCTTTTAATAATTCAGATTGTTTTAATTTGTATTATTTTATTTACAACAAGTCAAGGTGCTCATAGTGAACATGAATTTGAAGAAAATCAGAGAGGGCTTGACCTCATAGCAAAATTACGCCTGATACCTTATTACAACTAACAAAAAATTAGATTAACAGAAAATATAATCATAGGATAAAATGAGAGTGCTATACAAAAAACTAAATGTGTGTAGTGTCAAAATAACAAAGTATATAACATAATATTATAATTATAATTTTTTATTTTTTATTTTATTGGATGTATTTCATACAAACTCGGTTAAACCGGAGCTAACACGTTGTACGGACTTACGTCAGGTACTTCCATGTGTATACCTATATTACATAAATTATAGCTTTGTCTTAATTTAACTAAAATAAGTCATTCATAATATTGTTTGTAGATGACGTTTTCTTTATGCTGTGTACGGTCGTGGCGATTTCTCGTGGCCATCCTAGCATTTTTTCTTCGGACTATGGGAAACCACGAAAACCATGTCAGGATGGAAGCTGTCTCGGAATCTCGAAGTATCATCTTAGTTGGAAATTTACGAACTATTATACACGTGTTGAGTATTACTGCTTTTGAGTCTCGATGTAAACATTGGGTTGAAAAAACTAGTTGTTTTGATGCTTTCATGTAGCTTCTTTGGTATGATGCCGTTGGCTGATATAACGAATGGGATTGTATTTACCTTTTTCTGTTTCCACATTCTTCTTGATCTCAATTGCAAGTTCACTATATCTTGTCAATTTTTTCTTCCTTGTAGTCTCGACGTTATGGCACATTGGGACAGCAACGTCAATAACGGTAGTTTCTTGTTTTTTCTTGTCAATTATTATTATATCCGGTATGTTGTGATGTATAGTTTGGTCTGTTATAACGTGCGGTCGTAATATAGTTTGAAATCTTTACTATCTAGTACTTTCTCTGGTTTGTATTTTGTAGTAAGGTGGTGTGTGTGTCAATGAGGTTGTACTGATTGCTAGTTTTTGATGAATAATGTTAGCTACTTGTTTATGTTTGTAGAGGTAATCTGTTTGACATAGTGACTGGCACCCGGATATGATGTGTTCGATTGTTACACCTCTTACACTACATTTTCTACATTGATCGTTTACTGTCGCATCTTGTATAATGTATTTTTTTTTATTGTCGTCGCAATCACTGTCTTGAATAGCCATCATAAAACATTCTGTTTTCCATATAGTTCCCCGTTGTTTAACCACCTATTTGATATCTACGTGATCTTTGTGTAGTTCATCATAATGTCTCTTGTGTAGGGTCTTTTCTGAGAGACGTAACTCTTTAGCAGCGTCAGTAATGAGATTCCCTTGTAGATTAACATTTTCGTACCCTAGATTGAGTGGAGTTAATGATTTGTCAGCTAGCACCACAGCTTTATGTATTGTTGATTGGTTGCTCCTTGTAAAAAAATATTTTCTGAAAGGGTCTAGTTGTTTATAATATAAGTTGTTCAGATCAATAAGGCGGGTCCTCCTTGTTCTCTTGGAGGTGTCAGTCTCTCTATTAATGATTTAGGATGATGTATTCTGTGTTTGGTAAGTGTAGTACGAGTTAATATTTCCAACGCGTGGATGTCTGTCTGTGTCCATTTAATGATTCCGAACGAATAATATGTCAGTACTGGAATAGCATATGTACTTATTGCTGTGATCTTGTTTTTACCGTTTAGTTGCGTCTTGAGAATTATTATATATTATTATATAATTATTGTTATTATTATTATCATTATTATTATTATTATCACTTTTATTATTATTATTATTATTATTAATTATTATTATTATTATTATTATTATTATTATTATTATTATTATTATTATTATTATTATTATTATAATTATTATTTTATTGGATGTATTTCATACAAACTCGGTTAAAACCGGAGCTAACATGTTGTACGGACTTACGTCAAGTACTTCCATGTGTACCTATAAATACGTCATTTATATATTGTTTGTAGATGATGTTTTCTTTCTGCTGTGTACGGTCGTGCGATTTCTCGTCGCCATCCTAGTTTGCTCTTCGACTATGGAAACCACGAAAACATGTCAGGATGGAAGCTGTCTCGGATCTCGAAGTATCATTCTTAGTTTAGAAGTTTACGAACTATTCTACAGGCTACCCGTGTGATATTACTGCCTTTTGAGTCTCGATGTATACATGGTTGAAGATCTGTTGTTTATGCTCTTATGTACTTCTTCTTCGGTAGGATCCATTGTCTGATATAATGAATGGGATTTGTATACCTTTTTCTGTTTCCACATCTTCTTGATCTCAATTGCAGTTCACTATACTTGTCAATTTTTTTCTTCCACGTGTTCATCGACGTTATGGCACATTGACAAGCAACGTCGAAAGTTAGTTTCTTGTTTCTTCTTGTCAATTATTATTATATCCGGTCTGTTGTGATGTTAACGTTTTGGTCTGTTATAACTGTGCGTTCGTAATATAATTTGAAATCTTTACATCTAGTGACTTTCTCTGGTTTTTTGTATTTGTAGTAAGGTGTGTTGTGTGTCAATGAGGTTGTACTTGATTGCCTAGTTTTTGATGATAATGTTAGCTACTTGATTATGTCCTGTAAGGTAATTTGTTTGACCATAGTGACCTGCACCCGATATGAGTGTTTCGATTGTTTCCACCCCTCAACACTACATTTTCTCCATTGATCGTTTAACTGTGTCTGTCGCATCTTGATATGTCTTGTTATAATTGTTTGTCGCAATCACTCTGTCCTGTGATAGCCATCATAAACCTTCCTTTTCTCCAAATAGTTCCCCGTTGTTTAACCACCTATTTGATATGCTTTAATATCTACTGTGTAGTTCATCATATGTCTCTTTGTAGGGTCCTTTTTCTGAGAGACGTAAACTCTTTTGCTAGCGTCAGTTATGAGGTTCCCTTGTAGATTACATTTTTGTTTGCTAGATTGAGTGAGTTTGATGATTTGTCAGCTAGCACCATAGCCCTTATGTAGTGTAATTGGTTGCTCTTTGTAAAACAGTATTTGATTGTCTATTTGTTTATAAGTTACGTTTTTCGATCATTAGGCCCCCGTCCTCCTTTTTCTCACGTTGGGTGTCACTCTCTCTATTGCTGATTAGATAATGTATTCTGTGTTTAGTAAGTGTAGTACGAGTTAATATTCCACGCGTGGATTCTGTCTGCTTTCCATTTAATGATTCCGATGACGTTCAGTACTGGTATAGCATATTATTATTGCTGTGATCTTGTTTTTTTTAGACCGTTTAGTTTGGTCTTGAGGATAGATTTTAGTCGCTTCTTGTATGTATCTATCAATTTTCCGTTCATTAACTTTATGTTCATTCTGTCAGCTTGTGAGAATCCTAAATGTGTATACATCGTTATCGGTCCATTTATTCCAATCCTATTCCATCATCTAGCTGGAACTCTACTGCTTGCGTACTATTCCCTTTTCGATATGGTAGCGTCCTTTACATTTGTCTACTCCAAACCTCCATGCAGATTCTTGACTAATTCTAATGTTGTATTTGTCCCTAAACTGTTTAGTTGAGCAAATTGATGCATACAACTTTAGAATCATCCATGGAAAATAGATGAGAAATTGGTGTGGCATACCATATTATATTGGTCCCTTAATTTAAATCCGTATGTTTGATTCTTAGTATATGCGACAGTGGGGTTTAATGACAACAAAACCATAATGCACTTATGATCACCTTGTAAAATGCCACGTTTTAATTGGATTGGATCTGAAGTTATCTGCTGTTTTTTTCATATTAGTTTTAGTGTTGTTCTCCATGTCTTCATTATTGTCTTCAAAAAAGTTTACAATTACTGGGTTGATTTCATATTTTGTAAAAATCTGATAAGCATGTGTGTGGGTGTTGAGTCTAGCTTTCTTGTAGTCAATGTAGTTTTTGTTACGTGAATATTTCCTTTTCATATTGTGTGCCTGATTCTGAACGAAGTAAGTCGATAATAAGTTGTTCTTTACCTCCCTTGAGTTCTACAGACATCCTTTTTGGTTCCTCGGCCATGGATATTTGTGTTCTTCGCCATGATTATATACCTTTATTTGTTATGTAATGAAGTCAATATTTTAATATATATGTTGGTAGACAATTAATTGGGCGATATTACTTGGGTTCTTCGTATCATTATCCTTCGGTTTGGAAGGTTACTCCTTCAAAAGAATTCGGGTATTTCTTTACTCCATTTATAAACTCGTTGAGGACTTTTCAATTTTGATTGTGAGTAGTATTGAATTTCTTATACCAAAAATTTTTGTATATTGTCATTACCTGGTGCTTTTCGCTATTTTGGTGGCTGTGTACACTGATTGTCGACTTTTAATTCATCATATTTTACTTCGAATCTCATCTCATTAAAATATCGCTCATCCCTAGCTATTTCGTCTTGAATCCATTGCGCATCCTGGTTGTGCGCTACCGGGTTACCCCATTTTCCTGTCCAAACTCTTCTATCTCTATCTTAGTTGGTGTTCATTCCTATTATTTCTTCGGTCCTCTAGATAGTTTTTGGTATAACTGTCTTTCCATTTTCTTAAACATTCGGTTCTTGTTCCTTTTCTAATACTACATTTTTTATATCTTTTAATCTCTTTAGCAGATCACTTACTTTTGTTTTAGTGTATCTCACAATATTCGTGCATGAATTCGTTACAGTGTTTTCATGCTTTGTGTGACTTGATCTTTCAAAATATATTTGGCAGTAATCCTTATCACATTTTTAGATCGATTACCCGATTCGGTATTCTTCCATCGACGATATCTCTCCTAACTCAACGATTCTCCAACTAGTTTCGCTTTTCCATTTCGTACTTTTCTTCTTTCCTGTTGTTGTCATTGAATGTTGCAGATTTTACCTTGAAGCCAAATATCCAACCACTGCTACAGCTGCACAGTAATTGCCGCTGACGTCTGCCAAATGATAGTTCGTCTTGTGTGTAATCTGATTAAAATATGTGGTGTTCATTATGTGTACCGGCTGTCTTCATTTCCATTTGAATGCTTGGGATTAGGTATTATGGTCTTTCTGTTTGGTTGTATGTGCGCACTCAGACATGGCTGTTTGTAAATGCTAAAGCTAGGAATGTTCATAGATGACTCATGTCAGGTGTATTTTCTATTGCGTTATGCATATCTAACCTCTTGTGAGTTTGATCGTCCTAGTTTTTTTCTGGGTATCTTGATCTTCTTGTTGGTTTGTATTTCTAGTGGTTCTGGACGTTCTGGTAGGCCTGGACGTTCTGGTGGTCGGGATATTCCTGGTAGGCTGGACGTTCTGGTATATCTGGATGTTCTGGTTGGTCTGGGCGTTCTGATAGGTATGGAGGTTCTGGTTGGTCTGGAAGTTCTGGTGTGTCTGGTAGATTTTGAAAGTTCTAGCAGGTTGTCACGTCCCACAGACAGGGTAGGGACAACCTGGACAGGGCTCACGGCTGCTCAGTGGAGATGGGGTTGTGGGCGGTTGCTCGATCACCTGTAAGTTTGGCTCCGTGTATCTGCCTGGGCGCCACGTTGTTCGAAAGAGGAATATCAGTTTGTGGGTCAGGACAAACAACGAACTTCCAGAGGGAAAGTGACCCACAGACGCAAGACATGAAGAGTATAGGCATTTATTAAATAATTATTTATGTAAAACAGAATAATAACAGGAACAATTGAGCAATAAATATAATATGGCTTTTGACTGTCAATGTTTCAGCACAGCTGGGTACAGTCGAGCAATAAATATATGGCCTTTGGCGGCAAAAGTTCAGCACTGTTAGGCACAATTGAGCAATCAGTAATATAGCCTGTGACTGACAAAAGTTCAGCACCGTTAGGCACTATTGAGCAATAAATAATATGCCTATGACTGTCAAAAAGTTCAGCACCGTTGGGTACAGTTGAACAATAAATATAAAGGGCCCAAGGCTATCAATGTTCAGCCCAGTTTAGCACGGCTAAGCAATCAGTTAATAGCCTGTGACTGTCAAAAGTTCAGCACCGTTAGGCACCATTGGACAATATATAATATGGCCTGCAACACTACCATACTATATGTAATCACACCTGCATATATACCCCTGGGTGTGCCGTACCACTTCCACTAATTATATTCTAGCTCCTTAACACTAGAGTAAATGATAGCCTCTTACAGTATAATATTACGTCCAGGTTTCTTTTACCCGGGGTCATACCTACTACTACTGCACATCTAAATGACTAAATAACAATAACATAATGCCGTATAGGTACGGTGTGCTAGGATTAGCATTCATAATACTGGGTGTTGGGCACCCCTGATCGATGAAATAATGTCCAAGATTATGTGAGGCTTAGCAGTCCAAATATATTCACTCGAACTAATGACGATGCGTGGGAAGATATTTGCTAGAAGTTAAAGAACCTGGTCTCGGACATCCCTGTGACAGGTGTTCCACGTCTCGTTCCCCTAGACACACTCGGTCCACTGCCACGCCCGACAAAGTCCGCTGCACGGCCTCGAGCGTCTGAGTTCCGACAGGGAAGAACGCCCCCACCAAAGAAGACACTAGGCATGAGCCACAAGGTCCACAGGCCTGCTCGAGGAATCCTAGCAGACGTCGTTCTGGCCCTAGCTAGGTCTAGCCCTAATGATCTTTGTCTCCTGGCCCTGCACTAAGTTCCTGAAGGAGGGACAAATAAGAGTTACCTCTGTCAACTAATACAATACCTAGCTAATAAATTAAACATAATAATGGACAAGGCTTATACCCGCTAAACGGAACAATAGTGTCTCAGAAGACACACAGAAGACCACGGTCCGACCACAAACTTGGACGACCACAGAAAGACAAGCTCACTCCACGAGCAACTTGGCTGATAAGCCTAAACGAGATCCGCCCCCCTAGAGGCCTTCTCAATCCACAAACACACTGCCCTGCGAGCGCCGTCAAAACGTAAACAAGAAAAATACGGGGGGAAGTACAAAGGGGCGCGCGAACTCAAACTAAACAACTGAAATTAGGGGGCATAAAAATAGAGGCTGGGCGAATGTACAGAAAAACCCTGTCCGGCTTTGACTCTCACTCTAGAAACTTAGTAATTAGTAATAGGGACAGCCTAATAGTAATTAAAACGTTTTCAAGGTATGGCAATACCGTTATTTCTGGTAGTTCTAGTAGCTCTGGTATGAAGTGGTCTTCTTCTTCGCTGTCCTCTGCTGATGTTTTGGGCCGTAATCATCTTGATGCGCTTGTAGTTCGTCCTTCACTTCGTGTATTATTCTATTTAATATTTTTTACTGGTAACATTTTATTTTAACTATAATTATTCTTCTTTGGTCAGCTATTCTCTGTTCACTTACTTCTAAAAATGGATGTTCACGAACAAACTCTCTATGGAGCTCTTGTCGATAACCTATTAAAACAGTCTCTAATAACGTTACCCTATAATAGCTACGCATCACACAAATGTTCATATCTTCTGTCCATTTGATGCGCTGTCTCATTTTTCCAGCTTTGGTGGTCTGTAGTGGTTGCACTACAGAAACATCCATCGTCGGTTATTTCCTATTTTTCTTGTTCTAAATAAATTATTCTACTAGCTGTCAAAGTCACTTCTTATTTGTTATTGTTTATAAAGTCAATGCACTTAAAAAGAATTAAAAACACTTTTCTCAATGATTCCTCAATTTCAGGGCGGTGATGAGGTCTTCGCTTCTCAACCTCCTTGCCTTTTCGTTTTGATAAATCTTTTCTTATTTGACGAATTTAGAAGACTTCAATCTTCTCGATTCTGCAAAATAATTAACGGTGCTAAATATTATACTATTTTAGATATATTACCTTGCTTAAGTTTTCAAATAATGCCTATAAATGAATATATGCTTACCACTAACTGTCAAAAATTAACAAAATTCAACTGTTTCAAGCAATTTACAGCCTAGGTCTAGACAATGATTTACAACTTCAAATAATGGTAAAAATACTAAAAACTAATACTTCCCTTCAATGTCACTTGTAGTACGTCACTAGTAGATCAAGATGATGTCAAATTTGAGATGGAATGC
The DNA here is from genome assembly GCA_024449915.1 of Sweltsa coloradensis. Taxonomy (NCBI): domain Eukaryota; kingdom Metazoa; phylum Arthropoda; class Insecta; order Plecoptera; family Chloroperlidae; genus Sweltsa; species Sweltsa coloradensis. The sequence goes on along the minus strand of JAMZAV010002280.1, from coordinate 25,384 downwards.
TTGTATTTCAGCGCAATAGAAATTTAACCAGCAACTTATCTCGAGCTTGACTAGCTTGTAACCCCAACAATGTTGGGGTTTTATTATTTTTATTATTATTATTATTATTATTATTATTATTATTATTATTATTATTATTATTATTATTATTATTATTATTATTATTATTATATTATTATTATTTTTATTTTTTATTATTATTATTATTATTATTATTATTATTATTATTTATTTATTTTTTATTTATTTATCTATTTTTATTTATTTATTTATTTAACGTCTATCCTATTCAGTTATAAAAACTGATTTACAAAGGAGGACAACTGAATAAATCTAATTACATAGATGCAGAAACAACAATAAATTACATTTTCGTAAATATTTGAAATACTAGTAGCATTACAACAACAATGCATATTTTGGTAACAAATTGAATGATATTATATGCATTTAATGAATGAATCAAAATATAAAAAAGGGTGGAGAAAGAAAAGAAAAGAAAAGAAAAGAAAAGAAAAGAAAAAAAAGAAGAAGAAAAAAAAACAATAAAAAAGAAAAACGAAAAGAAAAAAACTGATTTATTAGACGATCCCACTATTATTATTATTATTATTATTATTATTATTATTATTATTATTATTATTATTATTATTATTATTATTTATTATTAGTATAATTATTATTACTATTATTATTTTTATTATTATTATTATTATATATAAATATATATATATGGTAGAGTATAGAGTAGTAGAGTAGAGTAGATCTAATCTAGATAAATCGACGAGTGACGTACACGTAAACCAATCGAGATCTAACGACGTCGTGAGGATTGATCAGTCTGCGAGTGGACAGGCCCAAGTCAACAAGTCTCTGTCGACACGTCGCCCCTGAAGATGGAGAATGTGACTTCTCCGAAACGTCGGGCAGGGAGGGGTAAGTGTGAACCTCCTTGTTATTCTTCGCGGAGAAAAGCCCCATTCAGAAATAATTATTTAATATATATATATATATATATATATATATATATATTTCTGAGGTTTTCGTGGTTATTTGTATGTGTTACCATCTTTAAAAAATTTAAAATTTTACTTCTTTCGGTTTACCACGTATATTGTTTATTTAATCTGACGTTTCGATTGGATTTCACCAATATTTGTCTTCTCCGGAATGGATTTTCTACTGGAAGCATTTTATATAATGCATTTAATCTTGTACCCCAATAAAACGCAAGCGAATGTAGACGATGAAACTGTGACACCACGAAAAGTAGCATTTTTGTTCTACATGAGAGGCACTACTGATTGAGTTAGCAAGATCTTGTCTGGGCATGAAGTGAAAACTGTATTCCTACCACACAGGAAGGTTATTTCATTTAAAGATCTCCAAAGGACGCCATACCATTGGAAAGCCATGGTGTGTACGAAATTCCCTGCGGATCATGTGAAAAAACGTATGTGGGGCAGACTGGAAGAAAAATCTCTCAACGTCGACAGGAACACTTACTCTCAGTAGAAAAGAATGAACCAAGATCAGCTCTTGCACAACACGTGGCAGATCAGGGACATGCTATTAATTTTGAGGGTACAAGAGTTATTGCTTCTACGGACCGTATTCATTCCAGGATTATAAGGAAAGCAATAGAAATTGAGAAGAGGCCTCATAGTTTAAAAAAAAAGGGATGATGGAAAACGCCTACCTCAGACATGGAAGTCCATCATAAACCTTTGCCATAAACCAAGAACATTAACGCATACTCCTCAAACTTTGCTAAATGCTCCCGAAACCATTATACCTGCTGTAAGTCTACGACCCGTAACAAGAAGTCAGACTAACCCTACTGGTCAAAATATTCACAAAACCGTGTTACCTTCCACAAGTCAAGGTCCAAGGACAAGAAGTCAAGCAAGAAATCATCCCACAAGTTCTGGTCAAGCAGACTACTTCATCTAATCAATAACATGACATGTTTTTCTAAACTCTTTCCACATGTTATAATATTCCTGTTAGTTAACTTCTTTGCATTGCCTTGTTTATTATGTTTGTTTTATGTTATTATTGTGTTTTTGTTTTTTTGTTTTTTCTTGAGTGGCTTTACTGTCTTTGACAAAGATTGGTGAAATCCAATCGAAACGTCAGATTAAATAACAATATACGTGTAAACCGAAAGAAGTAAATTTAATTATTTTAAAGATGGTAACATATATATATATTTTGTGTGTGTGTGGTCTTCATAATATATGATTATATATATATATTTATGCAGACATTGTATTTTCGGGTAGTCCGTGCGGTTTTATTATTAGTTCCAACGTTTCGGGCAGTTCTCCTTGCCCATCTGCAAGGAAATTTTAAAACATAAAACAATATCAAAAACAAACAAAAACCTTAACTTCATAACATACACTGCAACTAGATACATAGACAAAACTAAATAGCTTAGAAAACATAGGTACTAATGACAACATATTATATACCGGTACATCCTGATATTTTAAAACTGTGAAGACATCAACACACCCTATTACTTTTTAGATGGACCTCAGCGTACGAGTAGATGGCTCAAGGGGTTCTTGTTGAATTTTCTTACTCTTGTCAACTCTTGTTGTCGGAGGTGGACGGCCTAAAACATGTCCACAGGGAGAGCTTTTGGTTGAATATGACAGCCCTGTAAAACATGTTTCCATGTGCTGGAAGTCTTTAGCATCGTCCGTGTGTTCATGTTGTGTTTCCGTTTCTCCATCTCCACCGCCTCTCTTACGATTTGGCTAAGGTTTTAGCTTCATCAAAGTTAATCCAGTGATTCCAGTGCTCCTTGTCGAAAGCATGTTGGAAAAGAGCCGAGGTGGTTTCCATACGTCTAACTGCAAATGTTCGTCGATGCGGACAGATATTTTGCGGTTAGTTCTTCCTACGTAAGTCTTTTCGCAACTTCCACACGGAATTTCGTATATACCATGGGACTCGTTAGGAATGGTGTCTTTAGCGTTACGTAACATAGATGAAATCTTCCGATCCGTGCTAAAAACAGTTCTTATATTTGTTTTTTGAGTAAACGGCTTATTTTATCAGTGGTTCCTTGGGCGTAAAGCAGAAACGCAGTTGATCGGGGTTCATCTTTTGGAATATCTTGATCAACAGGTTTACTCGACGTTTTGAACAAACTTTTAATTTTAATATTAATATCTTTTTTATACACTCTTAAAACCGAAAATAAATGTTGCTATTTTAACCAAGGGATAAAATGAAAGAAGTAGTTTTAACACTATTTATTAAAACTTGAAGAAAGATGATGTTTTACACACACGAAATCAATCACAACAATACCGGATATTCACGAATAACGCGGCAGGAAACAAACTCAACAAGAAAACCCCTTGAGCCATCTACTCGTACGCTGAGGTCATCAAAAAAGTAATAGGGTGTGTTGATGTCTTCACAATTTTAGTATATTGGATGGGAGGCTTATATAATATGTTGTCATTAGTACCTATGTTTCTAAGCTATTTAGTTTTGTTTATGTATCTATTGCAGTGTATGTTATGAGTAAGGTTTTGTTTGTTTTTGATATTGTTTTATGTTTTAAATTTCCTTGAAGATGGGCAGGGAGAACTGCCCGAAACGTTGGAACTAATAATAAAACCACACGGACTACCCGAAAATACAATGTCTGCATATTCAATCCGTGAAAGTCTGCGATATAACACACACACACACACACACACACACACATATATAATATATATATGTAAGTATATATATATATATATATATATATATATATATATATATAAGTAATCGGTTTTTCGGTTTCAATGCCACGTATATTATTTCGTTTTCGACGAGATTTCACCCATCATCCTCAGGGCCAATACAACTTTAAATATTAAAAACGAAAAACTACATCACTTATTGATAAATGCAGAACAAATTGGAGAGAAAAAACAACAAAAGTCAAAAAAAGAAATCACTGCACACATGACGAATTAATACCATTCAAAGAAGTCATTGCAAAGCTTGTCGTTGCAAAGAAACAAGAAAGTCACTACATGTCCGTCTTACGTTTTTAGTCATGGATCTTGTCACTCTGACCCTCGATTCATTTACTTGTAGTTCATCTGCAGGTATTAACTGAGGCGTTTGATTGTTGGTCCCGTAGGTTTTACAGTTAGCCTTTGTGATTTTCCATGGATCCCTGAAATTGCAGGTTTCCCATGTTACCTATAAACGTTGGCTATCTTGCTGTTTATTCAGACAGTTAGCTCTTTTGTTTATCTCGATGGCTTCTCGTAACATTCTAGGAAGAAACTCCTCAACGTTTCCAATGAGTTTAATGCCAGCAAAGTCGATAACATGGCCACTTTCCTTAGTATGTTGAGCAAGGACTGATGTATTGTACATGTCAGTGGCGTATCCAGGAATTCATAAAGGGGGGGTTCAACCAATTAATTCATAGATGTACCGGAGGCTAAGTGGGGGGCCCGGGGGGCTTGCCCCCCGGAAAAATTTTCTCTTTCAAGGTGATTTTGGTACAAATCTGTGCGTTTTAAAAGCATCACCAACTTTTATCTACTAAAATCCTGTTTTTAATCTAAAAGTTTTCACTTTCAAGGTCATTTTGGTGAAAATCTGTGCGTTTCATCAGCATCACAATAACCAAATTTGTATCTATACTTAAATCCTCTTTTGGTCAGAATGGTAATTTGCATTTAGTTTTGCAAAAAAACAGTAATTCTATATTCTCCATTAAAACGTTTAAGTGCACTTTCACACTTTTCTTTGGCAAAAGGGGGGGGGGGGTTTGTCCCCCCTCTCCCCCCCCCTTGGATACGCCACTGGTACATGTGCTCAACAGCTAGCCTGTGTTCCTGTTGTCGTTGAACAATGTTCCTTCCTGTTTGACCCACATAGCATCTGTCACAATCCCACCATGGTATTTTCATACACACACACACAACACACACACAACACACACACACACCACACATATATATATATATAATATATACATATTAAAATATATTATATATATATTATATATTAAGTCTATTATGAATTATTTATGACACTTCCACTTTATTACACACTATTATGTATTAGCCCTACATTACAATTTACATTCATAATTATAATTATTTCTTCAAATCCTCACGCATTCTCTTTGAAATTGTATACACATTTTTTTTTTTAAGTTTCACTTTAAGATTATTAAGTCTTGACTATACTATACAAAATTATTTCTGGTCAGTGCTTGTTGGATTGTACAATTATTGTACAATCCAATAAGCCTATTTTTTGTTCTTGTTAAATGTTCATGTAGACTTTTAAGTCTATTTTAAAAACATTTAATCTTCTGAATGTCATGTCTTCACTTATTTTAAATTTAGGAGCCAATAAAATCAAGGCTATTTTCTACCTTACCATTAGTATTTGAGTATGTTTCATTTCAGTGTATTTGTTGAAGCCTATCAATGAAACAAATAATGAAAGTATCTAAGTTTAAATATTAATTCCTTGTTAAAAAAACCATTAACCATATCAGTTAAAGAAACAAAATAATAGAGTACAAAACACTTAACAGATTATTTGAGCAGAAAACGCAAGTAGCGGTCTGCAGTGCTACGTTCTGCAACACACGCACATGGGCTAAAGACGCTCGTAAGCCAGCTAACGCGCCCAGTTATTCACAGGTGCAGTGTCCGAGTGCTGAACGCGTCCCGAAGTGGAGTAAGATGCTCGTGTTCAAGTCCGGGTCTTGACGATAAAATTTATACTTGTGATGATCTGTCTACTAATTTGTACTTGTTCTCTCCTAAATTGTGTCTATAATATGAAATTAGTAATACCGCTTAAAAGTGATTATTTTTTAAATTTTGTTTAACATTCTCATTATTGGTTCGTGGGTTACTTGCGTGTATACTAGATGGCGTAAGTACGTGGACTTGTATGTACGGGCAGGATGAGCCACAATGCGGGCTTGCCAGTACGGGCAAAATGCGGGCGGGGGTAACATGTTTTTAACTCACGGCATGCCCGTACGGGCAACTTGCGGGCATTATGTGGGCAAGATGATTTCTGTTTGCTGGGAGCTCTCTCATTGGGCTTGTGCGGAGTGGATGAAGGTGACGAGATGGCGCGGGTCTAAGCTGGTATAAATGTTAGTAAAAGGTCAAATTAATGTAAACAATAAAGATACAACTATGTGCTCTCTCTGTGGCTCTCTCTGTGATATTATAAAACACTTATTGGTAATTGACCATAATTATACCATTTTACTTGGTCCATAAAATGCATTATTTTAAAGATATATAGCATGGAGGTTTTTGTAGCAGTACTTTGTGCACTGATTAAGATTTGATTGGGCTTTCTACTTTTTCAAATGGTGACCGCTCTTTTTGTGACGAAAAAGGGAGTTTTACTGACACAAAGTAGTTTGATTTAAATTAAAAGAACATGTTGATTTTGCTAAATGCAGATAGACTAGAAATTTTCTATTTACCTTTCATTGGTAGTGTTGAACATAACACTGGGTGACGTTAGCTGCTACCCTCGGAGTCTATAACGGTCCATCGCACTTCGTACTGACTGGATTGATTAAGTTAGTCAAGGTTACTGAGGACTTTCCACTTGGGAACTTCAATTTTATGAAACTCTAAAATCATGGACCTGTAACAAAATAAGTACACAAATTTATAAACTTTAAGTCCATAACAAAAGTTTGGTCTTGCAGTAAAATAAAATTTAATAAGGTAGCACAAACTGAAACTATAAAAATAGATAATAGTTTATACGAAACATTATTGTACATTATACTGTGAATATGATTTTAGGCTTATTTAACTTTTTAAATAGTTAATATATTGTTTTACTCTTTTGCCATTTCGACTAGTCTTTAAAAAATAAATACAATTAAATACATAAACAAAAAACTGGACAAAGATAGATAGAAAGATAGAAAGATAGCAAGATAGATAGAAAGTCTCTGTATAAGTACTATGTACCATTATTTACTTATCACCCTGAAAATGAAAAAACCTTTACACCCCCTTCACAGACTGTTGGGTCAAATGAATGACAGAAAGGAATTGTTTCAGGGAATAAAACGTGGAAAATTTACACAATTATTGTATATTATTATTAGTACAGCACTCAAATAATAAACTTTTAACAAAAAATGGTTTCAATATCGTATAGCAAAAGTAAGTTTAGCGGTTGTCTGCCACAAAAATATAAATAAATAAAGACTGAACACAGACCATTTAAAATAACATGCCAAGCTGTTAATAATGTGATTTAAATACTGATAGTTTGTACAGTAGAATAGTTGGTCAGATAATGGCTGGGTACTGAACACAATTTGCACTTTTTTGTGTAAGGAACTCGTAAAATGAGTTAAGATTTTCTAATTATTAACTCGTTGCGAAACAATAGTTGATCGACAGCGAAACTTTGTAAATACAATTATTCATAAGAGAACTTGTCGATCGACAACGGCACTACCTGAACAACCTTCATTTTATGCTCATTTTAAGTCACTTTAAGTCCTATTTTTTAGATATTTTTGTGGTTTGAAAAAAAAGGAATTCTGATTTTTCGTAGCCGCGGATAGGTCAAGGATATTGTTTTAATTTATAGTTAGGAATTTCTGTTTATAATTTCTTTTTTTGGTACGAGTTTGGGCACGTTATTTTTCATTCTACAAAATGATTGAAATGTTTTGATTTTGGTTTCACAAATAAAATTATAAAAATAAATAATAAATAATAAATAATAATAACTTAAATAAATAATAATAAATAAATAAGAAAATAATAATAATAAATTCATATAATTTATAATAATAAAAATAAAAAAATAATAAAATAAATAATAATAATGATACTTTTATGTTGAACCCCACCGAGGAGGGGCCATTATTTTTGCCTTTCACCCAACACAAAAACTCGGGGGCCAATGTTTTAAAAAAAAATAAATTTCAAAATGCTAAATGAGGGGGGATCCAATGGATGTACTATTCATGGCCACCCAAAACAAACAATCGGTGCAATTGGATTCCAAAAACCCCAAGGGTAAGTTACAAGCTTTGGATTCAAAAAATCCTTTTGTTGGGAGGAATCGTCTTTCCCACCCCAGGTCCTATCATCCAAAAACTGTAAACCTAAAAACAAATCTCTAAAAAAAAAACAAGGAAAGAAAAAAACCCTAAATCTGGGAGTTGCAAAATATCGTTCCAGGCCCTCTTGAAGCCAGCTCGAAAATCTCGGGAGGATGAAATTTCCCAAAACTGTGGGATCGCAAAACAATCGTCCCTTTTTCTCGGAGGCCAGCTGGGAGTCTCTGTGGGATGGATGAAAATTTCCCCAAACTGCTGAAGCTCAAACTAATTTGTCCTTGCCCCTCGGGAGGCCTGCTCGAGTTTTCTGTGGGATAAAGAATTCACCCAACTGCTGGGAGCGCCAATTAATCGTCCGTGCCCTCGGAGCTAGCTTCCAAGTCTTTGTGGATGATTGATGATTTTCCCCAAAACTGCTGGAAACGCCAAACCATCGTCCCTGCCCTTGGAGCCAACCTCGAGTCTCGGTGGATGATTTGACCTTAACTGCTGAAAAGTGGCAAAACGATTTGTTTTTTGCCCTCGAATGTCAGGGGTTCGTGGGGACTGTTGAGATGATGCAGAATGCTCGAGTTCCTTTTTGTGTGGGACGTTTGATTCCCCCAAATGCTGGAGCGCAAACCATTGCCCCTGCCTTTCGGAGTCAAACTCGAGTCTTGGTGGACGATTTACCCAAAACTGCTTGAAAGCGGCAAACTATCGTCCCTGCCCTTCGAAGTCCAAAATCGTGGGACTGTGAGATGTTTTCAGAGTGGGTGGAGTGTAGGAGGGGTCCTTCTTCTCACACTATGGCAAAACTCGAGTCGAAAAAAACAGAATGGGAATGGGGAAAAAGTGTTGGCCAAATGATGCTGAGGGTGGACCTGGAAGGGAAAAAAAAACATTTAACCTACCAGGGCAAACTTACGTGGAACTTGATGATAAGTGAAGGTATAAATGGGCAAAAATAAAACTTAAACAAAAAAAACTTGTTGTTCCCACCTTTGGGGAAGGGTTAGTTTAAGGGGAAAATTCTTACTTCTTACAAATTCAAAGAAAAGGGACAAAATAAATAAAAAGCCTCTAAAGCCCCCCCCCCAACTTTAACCCCCACCCTAGTTGGGACTAAGAGGGGAATTTTCAAATTTCAAACCCCATTAATGCCATTAAAAAAAACAAAATGGATTAAAAAAAAACCCACAAGTAAAGAAAATTTCACCTTCAACAATTAGGGCTAGGGGGGACCACCCCACCCAGGACTTTTTAACCACTCCCATTTTAAGACATTAAGTTTTTTTAACTGACCAAAACCGAAGGACCCTTTTAAGGGCTGGAAAAATGACCTCTCCAAAATGGGCGTTCCTCTCTAAAAACCCAGGACCCAATCCCACCATCCTTTTCCATTCCCCCTAAAAAAAAAAAAAAACTCCCATTTGCCCAGGGCAAAACCTCTAAGTTCTTAAAAAATTTGCTTTCTCTCAAGTTTCCTGCTTCCTGTCCGTAAAACCAAAAAAAAAAAAAAAAATTTGTAGAAGTTTCGGAAATTACTAAACAAAAGGGCGTTTCTATCTCCGATTATAATTCGGGGCATCTCAAGGGAACAAATTTGGTCACTCTTCTGAAAAAACACCTTAATCCCTTTTTTTGTAATTTGTCAAAACAAAAAAAAAAAAAACTAGTAAAATGTAGATTTTTTTTCTTGGTTTCGGATTCCCCAAACGTTTTCATTTTCCATCGGAAGGAGTTGCAATTCCCGATAAAAACCTTTCATCTTAAAAACTTGATTCCTATTCCTTTTGAGGGTCAAAAAAAATGTTACGTGGCATTGAGGAAAAGGGTTTTTGAAAAATGGCCGCAAGTTTCCTGGCCCACCCACCATATTGGGAAACATGCAACTTTCATTATTAGAATTCCGTCTTTACCGATCTCCCTCTAGGGGGGGCGGACGTTTAAAAAATTATTCTCCTAAGTAGGACGAAGGTAATTTCATCTTTATACCAAACTACAGGAAATAAATAAATTTTTCCAAAAAAAAAGCAGGGATATATTTTATTGTAGTGGGAAAAACATTAAAATGTAGGGAACTTTCTTCCCAAAAAAAACCCAATCCCCAAGCTTCAAAATTCGAAAAAAAAAAAATTTTGCTTTGAATGTTTTAGTTCACTCATTTTTTTTCATATTCCAAAGGGAGACCATTGTCACCACCCAACCCGGTGGGCGGGTCATGAATACCAAAGTTGTTTCCCCTTACTTGGGAAAACAAACAATTTCTTCACAAACTACATGGGGGGGGGGGAACCAATTGATGTTCTCGGCAAAAGTTCAAAACCAGGGGACAACAGGTTTCTGTCTTTGATCACCATCTTTCATTGCTTCAACATCACCTTCTCTAACATATAAAAAAAAAACCTCTTCCTTCTTCAAAAAATTAAAAAAAAAATATAAAACGTTTTTTTTCAAATACCCCAAAAAAAAAAACCAAAATACCAGCCAGCTTTTCAGGGACAATGCTAAGTACTGAAAAAATTGGGGCAGGGGGTCGATGTCCCTCGTGAAAAAATGTGGGGGGACGACACTTCCCTCTCAAGGGATTCCCATTCCACCCATTTCCTATGTTCATTTTAAAAAAACCAAAAATTCAATTCCGCGCTAAAAAAAAGTTGGGTTCCCTCTTTACTAAAAACACTAAAAGTTCAAAAAAAACCCCGGAGGGGAAAAACCGATCTTGGCGATGTGAAAGCCCAGGGGGACTTGAGGACATTTTCCCTTTTTCCATTCTAAAGGTTGGAAAAAAGTTCACCGGGAAACAAAACCACAAATTACATAAAAAAGACAACAATATCGTGACTTAAAAAAAAAAAAGTTTTCCCCAATTGCTAAAACATATACGTTTCAAAAAGGCTTAAACTTTTTTCACTTGTTAATTGACTCCCCAAAAAATTTTTTCTGAATCTAGGGGAAAAAAAAAACACACCTCAAAAAAAAAGGCAAATTGGTCCATTGATTTCAATCCCACAGACCCCCCCGACTGCCTCTAAACAAAAAAAAAACCCAAAATGCGGGGACCTCCACGCTTTTTACCAATTAATGTGGGAAAGTTATATCAAGGATGGCATCCTTCTCAATGCGAAAAAAACACTTTTAAAATGGTGAATTTCTTCATCACAAATAATTGGTAATATTTTGGAGGGGGGGACAAATGTTGGGCAAAATCAAATTTTTTAAAACTCCCCTCCCTCGGTTAAAAAAACCCCTTTGCCCAACCTTCCGTTAGGCCATTAACCAATCTTTCCTCTATTTCTATTCAATCCTTCTTGAAGTATGGCTATGTGGTAATTAAGGAAAATTTTTGTTTAAAAAAAATAAAAAAACCCCACTAGTTTTTATGGGGGGGGGACTAGGGGATAAAAAGTGCCGGGCTCTTCTTAATCCAAAAGGTGTACGGAACCTTTCTCTCTGGGCCCCACTTTAAGCCTACATTATTTAAAACCGATCCCTTCTTTCTGAGCAGTTTTCCCCCTCCAAGCTAAAAGGGGGGCAGGGCAAAAAAAAAAATTATTAAAACCTATTATAAAAAAAACAAAAAGGTTAAACAAAAAAAAATCTGGAAAATGGGGGGACAAAAACTAATTCGTCCAATTCTCCCTCCTGTTTCATTCATTCTCCCCCCAAAAAAAAAAATTTGGAATAAATACATGCACAACAAATCGGTAAATTATATTCCATGTTTTCTTGAAATCCACTTACAAACAATTATCCCCCCTAAGTTCAACACCGGTTTTTTTTTCTGAAAAAAAAAAAAAAAAACAAAAAAAAAATTCCAACACCAGTTGCAATCTACAGTTTTTCTGTACCCCCTCTATCTGGCTTTCGGGGACCAAAAAAAAGGGGCGACCCAAAAAGCTGTAGGGGGAATTGGTTCTTACGACCAATGGGCCCAAAGGCTTTTCAGGACCCACCATTGATCACAAAAAATTACTTTCTCGACAAAAACTACATAACTAACGGGCTATCCGTGGGGGTTAGTCTGGATGGATTTTCTCTTTTTTTTGTCTTCTGGGGGGCCGTAACCCCAAGTAAGTGAAAAAACTCCCAAAAAACAATTCTAAATAATGTTCAATTCCGGCCCCCTACAAAAAAAAAAAAACCGGCTCTAAAAAAAAAAAAAAAAAACTTCTGTCAAATAGGTCTGCGGGGTTTTCCCCAGGGAAATTTTCAATTTTTGGGAAACCCATTTAAGGTCTAAAATTCCCTTTAAATGTTCCAAAAAAAACAAACCAGTTCCGCCTACTAAAAAAAACAGAGGGGGCACTCTCCCCCCACCCAATATGCTGATGGACTCATCCAAAATGCTGACCCCACTTACCCAAAAACTCAAACCCAGTCAAGGGGGGGGGGGTGGGACCTTCCACTTAAAAATTTTCAACAAATCAAAAAGTTCCCCGTTAAATGTCATCATACTGGCCTCGGCAAAAAAACAAAAAAAAAAACACAACTCCCCCCCCATTTCTCACGCTCTAAAAAAAAAAAAAAACAAAACAAACTGTTTATCTATAACTTCCCACACCCTTATTAAGAGCCCTACTGCCAGTTCCCCTGATACGGTACTTGGGGGGGATCATGTATGGGTGTGAATACTTAAATTTCCCCCCGCGCTCAACCCACCAGTTTTTCAAAAACGGTTCCACTTAGGGAGCACTGTGCCACTAAACAAAAAACACTGATTAAATTTCTTGGGGACTGGGTTCCCATCCATTGTTTAAAACCCCCCACGTTGCCAGGGCAAAAAAATCAGTTAAAACCTGGGTTTTGCACTTCAAATCAGAAAAAAACTCAAAAAAAAAAACAAAATAGTTTCAACCCCCAACAAATTTTCTAATTTTGCTAGTGTTTTACTTTTTTGGCATTCATTCCTCTTCCCCCACGTAATTTCATATTGGCCTGCTATTTTTAGGGGGGAAAAGGCTTCCCCCATTGCAAAAAAAAAAAAACTAGGGGGGAATAATTCAGTCTTCCAAATAAAAGGGAGAGCGCGTTTAGTATCATAGCTGGTTGTCTCCAGGGAAGGGGGGGGGGGGGGGGGGGGGGACACTCATGTAGAGGAAACTTTTTCAAAGGGAAAACGATGGTTTATTCTTACTCTAAGCATGTAACTTATCTCCAAGCAGCAGCAATGTATTCGTGTTCGCCACCAAAACCGTAACCCCTTTTCCATCTAATGCTTCTGTGGCAACCTCCCCAATCAAACCCCAACTAAGAGCCCAAACCTTACATTTAACAAAACAGGGGCCCTCCCACAAATTCTGCGCCCTTCTTTGCAACCCAAGGGGGGGGGGGCCCTGAAATATTTCTTAGGATTCCCCACCATCTACAATAAAAGGCTCCCTGGGACCCCACATCAAAAAAACCTCTTCCCCCACCCTGTCGATCCCTTTTAAACAAAACCATAAGGTGAAAAAAAATCATAATTTCCTTTACCAGGGGGGCAAAACAGCTTTACCTCCAATCAATGAAACTACCTCTTTCCTGTAAAAAATTAATTTTTTTGAGTTAATCATTTTTGTTTATCCAGATTATAAACTATGTACAAAACTTTATTCTAGAGAGTAACCTTTAAAACAAAATACCACAAAAAAAAAAACAAGCACTTTGTTTATTTTAAAATGTTTTCCAAAATTGAGTTTCCCTTAGGACGAGTAAATGATTTGTTAAAAAACAAAAAAACTTTCTTTATTTATTTTCAATTTATTAGTCGTAGGGCTTTACCCCCACGGGCTTCCTTGGTTTGTTTTGCCAAGGGTTTTATATAAGGGAACACCATCTTCTGCTGTACATCCTTCCAAATTGATGGGGTTCTTGTTGTGCCAATCAGCAATTTCCTCATTTCCAAATAATCCATTTTTTTTCAATAGTTGCTTTTATATCCCAAAAACCTTTTCCATTATTTCTATATATGAATTTCTTAATCTTATAGTTAGGGCCATTCTATATTTTTGCATCTTACTCTACTCTTAAAAAAAAAAAAAACATAAAAAACCCAATGAATTCCAAATCCAAGCATTCAACACCCCATCATTAATATAATTATATATTTATTATTATTATATTAATAGAAATATTTAATAATATACATATATTATGAATATGTCAATGGGGTTATATTTATCAGAACTGTTCAACGGATTTTGGGAAATATGCAGGGACATTGTATTTTTCGTGTGGGGTAAGTTTCCGGTGTTTTGGTTTTTTCTTATCTAGTTCCAACGTTTCGTTTTGTTTAAGGGAAAGTTTTAAGGGGTTTGTTTTTTTGGATATTGTTTTTTTATGTTTTAAAAAAAATTCCTGAAGGATGGGGCAGGGAGGAAAAAAAAAAAAAAAAAAAAAAAAACTGCCCGAAAAAAACGTTGGAACAAAACTAAATGAATTAAAAAAAAAACCCACCCCTAACGAAAAAAAACTAACCGGAAAAAAAATGACAATTGTCTATATATAATAATATAATAAACTATATTAAATATATTTATTAAAAATTAATCCAATTCTATACTATTAGGACAACCATTCTACTGTTTACATTCAATTTGTGCTGTTTTTTTATGTTGGCCATAGCAAATTCTTATCCCAATTATCATTTTATCATATTTGCTTTATATTCCCAATTTTTTTCCTTTAAATTTCTATATGGAATTTCTTTAAAATTCTAAGTTAGGGCTTTACTCATTAATTTTGCATTTTTATTTACTCTTACTTAACCATAAGGGCATAAAGCAATCAATCAACATTCATCATATATATTATTGTTTAGGATTTGAAGGGCTTTTTTCGCCAGTTTACATGATATGAAAAAAAAAATTATAATGTTTTGAGGTAAAAACTGGTGTTGATTGATTATTTTTAATAAAAATAATAATTTTTTTATTTACCGGGGCTTTTGACCTAGGGTTTTTCCAACCTGCCTTTAATCAAGGTTAGAAAAAAACAAAAAAAACCAAAAAATGGGGAAAATAAAAACAAACAGTACAAAGGGATGGGGGGACAAAATAAATTAAAAAAAAACAACAAGCACATCTAGGGAAAAAAACAGATTCTAAGATGACTTTAGGACAGGAGGGAGTTAAACCAAAAGAAATGAGGCCTCAGCTGTTAAGCGGTGATGTTATGTCTCCTACTTTTCTTTAAACTCCGGGGGAAAGGGTTTTCCCGTGACCAAGAAAGTAGGGAGTAAAAAATTACACCGCTAAAAACATCCTGGGAAGCTCCTCTTTTTCAACTTTCTTGGTTATAGTCATCTAGGGGAATTCTGGTTTTCTAGGATGGCTGTGTTTTAAATTATTGTTCAATGCTTGTTACCTTTGGTTATTTTTCATTGTGTTTTTGTTTTTTTTATTAACCTGAATAAAAGGATAGGTTTGAAAACCCCTAGTGGAAAAAAAAACGTCGGAATAAACAATATTTTATTTTATATATAAAAAATCATTCACCCCACACCGGCCCAGTTTTTTTTTTACCTCAAAAAAAAAAAAAAAACATTTATATATTTCATATATATATTATATATAAAAATATTTCCAATTAATCCCAAAAATTAATTTTTTAACTAAAGGGGGGGGGGAACCAAAATGTTCAAAATGTTCATTTCCATTGCTGTTTTTCTGGTCGGCCATTCCAAGCAAATTCTTATTCCACCAATAAATTCACATTCAAAAATTGCTTTATATCCAAACTTTTTTCTGAGATTTAATTATAAATGAAGGGTTTTATTTCTATTAGTAGCCGCCAATTGGGCTATTGTTTGAAATTTTTTTTTTTTCTTAACTCTTTTACTTTATTAACATTTTAAAAAACACTTGTGTTTATTTTTTTTTCCATTATTAATCAATAAATTGGGGAAATCATTTCATTTCATATTATTTATTTTCCCAATATTATCATAAATAATCACATTTTCCTACATTTATCAACAAATATCAATAATTCTATTAATTTCCCACAATTTATCAATTTTATTGGGCTTTATAAATTTCCCAAAAACTAATTCTTTGTTCTTCTTAAAAACACCTGTTTTGTATATATTTCATTTATAATTACTAATCAACTTTATTATGAATTATAATTATAGGGGGGGGGGGGGGGGGACTATTTTTCACTTTGTCTCTGCAAAGGGGAAGTTATTTTACTTTGTTTTTTACCCCCACCACACTTTGACTAGGGGGGGGGGATTAGCGGGAATAAGAAACAAAAAATAAAAAAAAAAATGTAGGCTACTAGCGGACTGCCGATGCTAAGTCAGAGTGATAAAATCGATTCAGTGCGAGCGATTCGAAAGCGTGAATTGATGCGAAGCTATCTAGCTGCGAAGCCTAATGTTCTGGTTATTCTAGATAAGTCGTATTCGGAATTGGCTAATTCGTAGTGCTCTCTAGTGGTAGTTATAAAATTCTAATCTATCCTTATTAGAATCGATTGTGTGAATCTAATTTCTAAAAAAAATCTATTCTATCTATCTTAAAATCTAGTTTACGAACCTTATTATTATAGTCTAAAGCAGTAGCTTTAAATCTAAATCTCTCTATCTTAGCCTATCTAATATTAAAATTTCATCCATCGAATTCTAGTAGGTGATTTCAAAATCTATCATAATCGAGCTAGAGTACTATCTATGTCTTAAAATAGATTAAAGGTGATATTCACTTCCGATCGTAATGCGATTCTGAATGCGATCTATCTATCTATCACTGTACTTCATATGTGCGGATTTTCCTCTCTAAAATTGTAATCTAATCTTATTGAGAATATTCTGAATGTATTCTGAAAATCTATGCGAAGTGATAAAATCTGTATCTAAGCTATCTATTCATGAGCAGCGAAGGATCACCACAATCAATATATCGGCTAAATGTCCATAATCTTCCTAAATATCCTAGTTCCATAACAAGACTATTCTGTAATTTCTATCTAGTGTGGGTGATAATTCTATTCTTTAAAATCTATCTTATTCTTAATCTCTTAACTCTATCTATTCATTCTAATCTAATCTATCTTAAAGCTGCTCATAAAATCTTCTATTCTATCTTATTTTAATAATCTATTATATCTAATCTTTCTCCATGCTTATCCTAATATCCTATCTTATGCTATCTATCGAATTCGGATTTTCTATTAATCTAAGTCTATTCTACTATTTCTTATTACGAATCTATCAAATCTATCTCATCTATTTCTAAATCTAATTCTATTTCTCTTAAATCTAAAAAATTATCTATCTAATCTATCTATCTATCTATCTCTTATCTATCTTATTCTTATTTTCTCATCTAACCCATCTAATCTATCTATCTATTCTAAAATCTATCTATGCTATCTAAAATTCTATCTATTTTATCTATCTAATTATCTTATCTATCTCTTAATATCCTAAATCTTATTCTATATTTATTTTCTTAATTATTATCTATTCTAAATTTTTAAATTATCTATTCTTATCTAATCTATTATCTAATCTTAATCTATTTTATCCTAATTCACTAATCATTTCTAATTCTTTAAAATTCTATTTTTTTCTTATCTATTATATCTATCTATCAAACTATCTTAAAAATATATACTATTTCTAATTTCTATCTAACATTCTAAAAATTTCAATCTAATCTATCTTTAAATCTATCTAATTTTGTTCTAACACTCTAAATCTATTTTCTATCTATCTTATCTATTAATCTATCTATTCCTTAATACCTATCTATCTAAAAATGTCTATCATCTATTCTATCTAATCTAATTTAATTTTATCTTAATATTAAATGTCTATCTATCTAAAAATCTTAATTCAAATCTTATCATTTATTAAATTCTATTATTTTTAATCTATCTAATATCTATCTAATCTTATCTAATCTATTTCTATCTTATCTAAAAAATCTATCTAATCAAATCTAAAATTCTAAATCTAATCTAAATTTCCTAATTCTATCTAAATTTGTATCTATCTAAATTATCTATTCTAAAATTCTACTTCTATCTATCTATATTCTATCTAAGATCTAAACCTTATTCTATCTATCTATATATCTATCTATCTAATATAATCTAGCTTAATCTTCTATTAATTTCCTAATGTACCTTAGGTTTATTGATTGGGTAACATAAGATACCTTGTCCCACTGGCTCTTCGGGTTTCTATAGGGAAAAAACACATTAAAGGGCCATTTGGAATTAAAAAATAACTTTTTGGGACACTGCTATGCACCGTTATCCAAAACGTCCCTATGAACAAAAAAAAAAAAAAATTATTGTTGATTAAAAAAAAACGGGACCTTTCTACAAGAAAAAAACAAAAAGCATTGTTGGTAAAACAAAAACTATTTTTTACCTAAGGAAAAGCTTTCGAAAAAAAAAACACTCTTTTTTAGGGCGCGTTGATTTTGGGAAGAATCGTTTAAATATGTATTGTATTTTTATGACAGACAAAGAAGCGTAAAAATTTGAGATTTCCAACAGAGAAATTTTTTAAATTTTTTCGAATTTTTTAAACTCAATATTTCTGTCACAAAATATAAATTATAGCAAAATTTATAAAAAATTAAAGGGTGTTACTGTGAAAAAAAAAAAAAAATAACAATTTTCAATAAAAAACAATCAGGATAAAAAAAGCATTTGAAAAAAAAGGGTGTTAAAAAAAAAAGTCAAAAAAGGGGCACAAAAACATTTTTAGAAAAAAATCGAAAAAAAAAAAATCGTTACAAAAATTCTGGAGAGAATTATACAGAGAAAAAAAAATTTAAAATTTTTTGGGGAATCGCGCTCAAAATTTCCCCACGGGGGAATATTATTCAAATTCATTAAACGTTTAAAAAAAAAAAGTTTTCTGCGGGGAAAAAAAAAAAAAAAATCGTTTACCAAATCGGGAAATAAAGCATGTAGGTGTTTAAAAGGCGAACAGGGAAAAATATTTAAAAAAAAAAAAAAAAAAAATCCGGAAAAAAAAAAAAAAAACACTCGTATTATTTGCGAATTTTTTTTTCATAAGAAAAAAAATAAATTTTTTTTATTTTGCTTCTCAAAAACACGTGGGGGCAGGTTTTTTAGGTTTCAGAAGGATTTCGAAGGCCGCAATATATAAAATTTTTTTTCCACTCGGGCAATGGGAAAAAAAACAAAAACATAAACGTATTTGTTTAAGCGGGACAATCGTTGGTTTTCCCAGGGACACACAAAAAAAAAAAATAACCCAACAGAAAAATGAAAAAAAAAAAAAAGGGACTTTCTCGGTGTCGCTACGGGCTCTTCCAAAAAAAATGAAAAAATAACCTTTTCCCCCCTGTCATGCAATATTATTGTTCAAATTTATCTTTTTTTCTTAAAGTAAGTCTTAAAATTCGCCGAACGATGGGTTGTTGCCAATTGTGTTAGGGGCAAAGTATACGGAGGTATGGTTTTACTAGGGAAGCTGTCGCAAAAAAAAAAACAAAAAACGGCTTTTTTTCCCAAGCAACCGGTGTTTGCGGATTGAGCGTTTAATTAAAAAAAAAAAAAAACGTTTAAATTTGCAACATTTCTCATGAGAAAGTTAATTTTTCCGATTTTCGCACTTCAAAAATTTCCAGACGAAATAATAATTTAAAAAATTTGTAATTAAAATAATTAAAGGGTTTTCTGTTGGGAAAAAAAATAATTACAAATCAAAATAAAAGGGGCATGTAGGTGTTTATACGCGAAAGAAAAAAAATTTTAAAAAAAAAAAAAAAAATCGAAAAAAAAAAAAAAAAAAAAACTTCGTAAAAAAAATAGGACGATTTTTTATTTTGAAAAAATAAATTTTTGATTACGGGCTTCAAATATCACAACGGGACAAAATATCTTTATTTATAAAAAAACTAAAAAAAAAAGGAATACTCGTTGCCAACAAAATCAACTGAGACAAATTAGGGATAAGCCTGGTAAAGTTGCATACGATACCGAAAGAAAATGTTTTTAAAAAAAATATTATAAAAATCGGTTTCATGGGCCGTTTCATGAAAATGTCACATGGACATGAGACAAAAAAAAAATTTATTTCCGAAATTTACCAACTCCGGACCCGTGATTTAAAAATGATAAGTTGTTTTTCGGTTTTTTGACCCACAAAAAAAAAAAAATGGGTTGAATTTTAAAAAAAAAAATTTTAAAAAAGATTTTTCCCCATTTTTTCAAATGGCGATGGGGGGGGCGAAAAATTTGTTACCCTTAAATTAAGAGGAGATTGAAAAAAAAAAATGTAAAACATCCGCCAAAAAAAAATTTTGGCTTAGGAAAACAATGTGGGGGAAAAAAAATAACAATTTTTTTGGGTTTTCGCCCGGGGAAAAAAAAATGTAATATATCATGTGAGTCCAGTATTGCTTGGTTTTTTTTTCGAGATAAAGCAAAAATCTTCCAAAGGCATACAAAAAAAAAAAAAAATATCAGGGGAACAAAAACAAAATTTTTCCTGTTTAGGGCGAAATTTGCGCTTTCAAAATTAAAATTTTTTTCAAAATCCCAAAATTTGGGGGTAAGAAAAAAAAAATGGCCTTAAAAAAAATGGTTCCTAAAACAATTTTTTTGGAGGGACACATAAAACATACCTCAAAAAAAAAAATTTTGATACCCTTGTAGAAAAAAAAAAATTAAGACAAACAAATGAATCTGTTTGCTGAACGGGAACACTTCCCGCCCCAGAGGTATTCCTATCCACAAACAAAAAAAAATCTTTATAGAATTTATAATTGTCTATAAAAATCTTCAAAAGGTAAGGCATTTTCATTTTGCATAAAAAAAAATAGGGCACTTTCAATTGCACTACACCGTGCCAGGCCAAATTGATTCACGTATTTACAATACCATAACTAATATTTGTAGGGGGGGGGGGGAACCATAGAAAGTTTATCTTAATTTTGGAATTAGCTTAGGGCCGGTGTTGGGGGACAGTTATTATTTTTTCCAAACTCCTCATGGGGTGCTAAAAAAAACTATTTTGACGTTTGAATTAACAAAAAAAAAACTGTACCAGGAAAAAAATGAAGGAAAAGTCAGATTACGCTCACCAATTTTATATAGTTGGAAATTTTCTTCAAATGTGGTATTCATACCAATTGTTCAATCAGACTAGAATGGAGAGCACTGTTGAAAGATGATAACCAATGTCTGGAAAAAAAAAAAAAAAACCAATCTCACATACTAAATCCAACCTTACTTGTGAGGTAGGGATAGTTATTTAGCACATCTGGAATAAAAAAAAAAACCTGCTCACAAAGCACTACCTTAAGTTGTGCTTATATGTTCAAAAGGTAAAAAATATGGGCGTTTTTTCTTTGAATTTGATTGTGGTTCAAGGCTAAAATCGTAATACTACTTTTACGGTTGTTTTACAAAAATGTTTATTTCCTTTTTTTTTCGTGAGGGTCGGGAGGCTTTCGGGGGACGATTTTAATTGGGTTTTTAAAGCCACTTTAAAAAGGACAAAACGTTAAATTTATCTCGGGACAAGTTATGTTTTATTTAAAAAAACAAATGGAGAAATGTGATGGTCTTGCAACAAATTATCCTTTTCTTTTCTTTTTTAAACTTATTTTTTGCATGGGGGGAAGAATATTTCAACTTTTTTAATGTTGTGGAGTTCTGGAAATTTAAGAAGGAAGAAGTCGGGGGAAAAAATGGCGGGGGGATTTAAGCAGAGGCAAATTTCAGGGCTTCCGTTTTTGGACAATTTACTTAAAGTGGAGTCAATAGGGAACTTAAAGAAAAATTGATAAAGTATGTTTTAGTACACAAAAAAGTCGGCAAATGGCCTCTATTTGTCAATGCTCTGACGAACTTATGGTGACATTGTTCGTTAGCGCTGGATTATCGCAAAAGGAGGGAACGTGAAGAAAATTAGCCAAGAAAAAGTGAGTGGACTTGTAGGTATGTACCAGCCGCCGCGTGTGATTGTGTGAAAGTGTGAATTAGACTACTAGCACTTTTCGGAGATGATTGCCTCTATTTACAAGATGAAGTAAATGAGATTCGAAATATGATACAAACGACGTTCGTACAAATATAAAAGATCGCGTGGAGGTCTCGGCAGTGATTTAGGCCAACTAAAACGATATGCCCGCAGGCGATGCTTTTCAATAGAAAGGACCATGTAAACAAACTCCATTCAAAGTGTTATGCCCGTTACTGAAGCCTGACGTTCAACGCCCCTCACCACACACAGAGGCGACAGACCGGTAAGTTCACTTAAGAAAAGCCACTTGTCGTCCCAGCGCTCAAGACCGATCCACCTAGCATAAAGAGATTCGACGCCACACACGCACAACGCATACCGCAAGAACGAGGCGCTCACCATCAACGTCACTGAATCAAGACATAGGCCTACTGGGGGAAAAGGCAACATCAAAACACGCTTCCATCATTAATCGAAACTCACAAGTAAAGTCCAGGAAGACGAAGTGCGAACCTAGTCCTCATAAGTAAACAACAAGGCCCAAGGACAAGGTCACAACCCTACCTACAAACCACCCACACACAGAATTAGAACATGTTGAATGTAATCTGTGTTGGTGACAGTCACATGAGAGCGTGCCGCAGCCTCATTGAAAAGTAGACTAATTGAAGAAGGGCAGGCAGATACAAGGTACGCATGTACTTCAAGCCAAACGCACGAGCAAAGGAGTATTAGCTAACCTCAAAACGGCTAATCGTGGAAAGATGGCCCACTCTAATGTTATTAATAGATTCCCCCCCCCGGCACAAATCGTGTGACAGAAGACGATGGAACAGGATGGTCAACAGACGTTGTCAATAACCTAGAAGCTGCAATTGCTATGTGTAAAAAAAATTCCCGCAAGCCAAAGTCTTCTGTGAACCATTCCATACCGTTCGACAAAACCGTGGCTAAATGATTCAATTACCATACTAACATTAACAATCAATTAAGATGGACCTAAGAAATACAAACGTGCTGCATGTAGTGAACACGTCCATCCCCCAAAAAAGCTGTTACACCACTCACGGTCTACACCCAACAAAGACGGTAAACGCGTATCTAACGATAAGCATCAGCAGCAGATACTAACAACCAGAACGATCAGACCTTTCTGTGGATCAGCAAACCAATCTTCGCCACTGAGTGAAAAATCCTTCAATCAACGTCACTCCTCTCCCCACGCACCTGCGCCCATAATCAGAAGACAGTCAGAGTGAATAGGAACCCATCCACGATACATAATACCGATCATAAAACCCTAAGCGCGGACCCACTTCCCTCGTCTAGTAACCTTCATTAATACAAAATCACCCTTCACCTCATCTCAATTCAGTCAAAATCAACTGTAAACCAAAATAGGAAGGAGTATCATACCCAAGCTCGCAGACGCTCGGATCTCACATCCCTCCAACCTCGATCCCAATCCCAATATCACACGAATCTACTGGAACAATTCCCAATCTCTCCTCGAGCATCTTTCAGACAACAATACTCAAGCAGAGCGGGTATTCCTACGTATATTATGCCATCAAGCCACCGTGACACCCTCACTCAAACATTGGTAACCCAACCTTCTCAACCAGTAGTCCAGCTTAAAGCTCATGTAAAACCAACAGCCACCAGTAGTAATTTTTAAGTTCATCAACTGAAGAGCAAAACTCAACAGCATTACCTGGTTACATACGTGTAAAAAGCAAGGTCTTGCACCAGGTATCAAGGCTGTTAAAACCCGTTGACAGTGTGCTACCCACATCGTCAGTTTTCTCTAATCCAATCTGCCCCTTCATCTCGTCACCTCGACCTAACAGCGCAAGCTCTTACCCTACTTTCTCCCCCGAAATCGTGATAAAGTTCTTATTATGGAATGTTGAAGGACTTAGAAACTTAATTCATTCTGCACCCGATAAGTTCTACTGTGATTTCGATTTTGTCGCCTTCACCGAAACATTTGTCTGTGACGAAGCGGGTATCAACTTACCAACTTTTCAATTAGTGCACGCTCCGGCATCTCACAGTAACGGTCCGGGGAGACCTATAGTCCGGATGTTAAGAGACTTGACCTTGCATTTTTTGATACAAGCAAGGCACTTGGCACACGTGTTCTAGGGACTATACCCTACTAATTTTCACTTGGAGCCATCGTGATATCCCGTGCAGGCACCCGTTATTGCATGTTGCCTACCCCTGCTGGTTTGAAGGGTTGATTAGCAAAACAATTCGGTGTTTGGTGATAGAAACTTGAAATTTTTACCAAATAGGGGTAACATTAGGCTTAACATACTGGCCACGGGGAAATTCGGATTTCTTCATAGTTAAGGGATGATTGAGGTTATAATTTTGGGGGTTGAACATTTTGAATTAAATTTTTATTGATGACACCCTTGTAGTGGCATGATTTTAACCCAATTTCCTATACCGACCCGGACAAAATTAGGAGAAAGCTGATTTTTTCAGGATCATTCAAGAATATTGTTTTATGAAACATACTTCGGGTCCGCCAAAATCCGCTTTGTGCGTTAGCGGCCATCTTGGAAAATGGCGGCGATTACAGTTTTTCACTAAAACTCAATTTGTGAATGCTGTATACAACTTACAATTAAATGAAACACGTTTATTTAAAGCTAACTGTATGGACAATTGATATACTTAGCAAATTTAATGTTATATATTATACTGAAGCCATAATAGGTATGAATCCGATCGAAATTATAATATATTTTCAAAATTAATTGTATTTTACTGTTTTGTAGCTAAAATAGTTACATTTTTCATATTTATCTTCCTATAAAACATGACGTACATATTGTGCTGAGTGCACCTGCAAAATTGTATTTACGTACGTTAAAAAGTGACTTACATACGAATTATTGTGCACGTGCGTGACGCGGCGGCTGCCGCCTCTGACGATGCATGTGGAGCTCGGCGCGCAGCATGGCTTACTACTGTAGTGACTCATGTGATTCATGTACGTAACAACCACTATTTCGTATTTCCAGCTAGGCCTTAGTTACATTAACAACAACAAAACTATACGTCTGTGTCTTGTGAAGTGTATCTAAAGATGATTTTACATACTTATTAATTTACGTCTAATATTATCAAGTCTGAATGTTGCCACTTTTTTGCTGTTGGTATGCACTCGCATTGTGTTTTACATTCAATGTTGTCTCAGTGATGGGCTCAAGTATTTGAAAGCACTATATGTAACAATTACTATTAAATTTCGTTTATATACACTGCTAAATTCAGTCATTTGTACAGCCCGTGATGATCTCTCAACTTCAGGGTACATTTGTACTATCGTT